>APFE030661019.1:52800-106729 GCA_000404065.3 Pinus taeda | reverse complement strand
GACATTATGCACGCTGTGAGTTTAATCTCCAGATTTATGGAAAGACCGAAAGAGACTCATTGGCAGGCAACCAAGAGGATTCTAAGGTATGTGAATGGAACGAAGGGGTTTGGTATTTGATACTCCTCTTCTGAAAGTTTCATGTTGACAGGTTACACTGACAGTGATTGGGCTGGAAGTGTTGATGATAGGAAAAGCACATCGGGATATGTGTTTCATAATGGATCAGGAGCCATCTCATGGGCTTCCAAGAAGCAACCAGTTGTGTCTTTGTCAATAGCAGAGGCAGAGTATGTGGCAGCAACAGCAGCAGCATGCCAAGCAGTGTGGCTAAGAAGAGTTCTCAGAGATTTGTGTCATGAACAAGAAAAGGGGGCAACCATTTACTGTGACAATAGCTCGGCAATAGCATTGTCTAAAAACTCAGTTTTTCATAAAAGGACAAAGCACATAGACACCAAATTTCACTTCATACGTGAATTAGTTAACAATGGTGAGATTGTTTTGTAGCACTATAGAACAAAGGATCAGTTAGCTGACATTTTGACAAAACCATTGGGAAAGAAAAGTTTTGTTCATTTAAGGAAATGTCTGGGTATGCAGAAAAGCCCAGCAGTTGAAATTAAGGGGGAGTGTTGGAATTTAATTCCAACTATAGCAACAGTTAAACAGAAATTGCAAATCACATCTCATCACAAATCGCATTAATCCTTTTGTCTGTCTTTCGCACTGCGACGCGACGCGATGCGATCGCAGATCGCAACTTTCGCCCATTAAGCATTGAGCCCTCCATTTTGTATCTACCGATTGTGATACGATATCATCGCACATCACACATCGCCACTTCTCACCTCATCTCATCCTCCCGATAATGTTTTGCGATGCGATCCCGCCGCTCATCTGCTGATCCGACAGCCCATATTTGTTCCCATCAAATGCACGCCACCGCCATACTGCATTTACGCACTTAACCTGTTTTGTGTTCCCAAGGAAGAAAGAGGGCTCTGCGCCATAACTTCTCACCAATAGCATTAAAGAAGAAGAATGGTTGACATTAAGAAGAACGTGCCTCGAGCCGGCCGCATCATTTATCAGTTATGGATTTCCACACAACCGACTCAAGAATTACAACAGAATGTCCGAGAAGATCAGATTTTGTTCACTAAAGCAGGAGATTGCAGTAGAGACTCTGTCAAAGAGTTAAAGCGGTTGATGAACTGTTATGACCCCTAATGCACTATATGTGTAGACAAAGCAGTGTAGATTAGAGTGAGAGCAAAGAAGATTGATGAGAGGTAATGCACAACAGTGCAGAGAAAATTCCTTTTGTTGTGGAACTTAAGCGTTCCTGTTGTAATCCCTCTGTTAAGAGGAAGACCCATTTTGTAACAGCAGTTACTTTTATTAATAAATAGAAAGTTTTATTATGCATGTAAAACCCTGTCATTTCAGAAATCAATTTTTTTTTTGCTTCCATTGTGTTAAGAAATAGAGTATTATTCTCTGTTCGTTTTGTTTGGAATCACCAGAAATTCCCGACATGGTATCAGAGATGGTCTAGGCACTTAGTGAGTTGAAAACAGAGTTTGTTTTTTCACTATAGGAGTTGTAAGAAGCTTATTGAGTAGATTTTCTCTAGCAGAGAAAGTTTTTTTCTTGTTTTAATTATACAGTCAGTATCACTTCTTTACTTATATAGGTTAAGATGGCAGATGCTGGAACTGGTTTAACAAATTCCCAACTGCCATAGTTTAATGGGAAAAATCACAGTTATTGGTCCATAACAATGAAAGCATTGTTTGCTTCTCAAGGAATATGGGAGCTGGTTGAAACTGGCTATACTGAACCTGCAGATGCAACAACATTGGCTACTTTGACAGTAGCAGAAAGAGACCAGTTGAAGAGCGACAGGAAGAAGGATGTCAAAGCCCTCTTTTTTCTCTTCCAATCAGAACATGAACATGTTTTTCCATAGATTGCGGCAGCAACAAAATCCAAGGAGGCATGGGATATTCTTAAAACTTCCTATCAAGGCATGGAGAAGGTGAAGACTGCAAAGTTGAAGATGTTGAGGGGAGACTTTGAAACAGTCAGCATGAAGGAATATGATACAATAGATTCATTCTTCACTCAGGTTATTGCGTTGATAACCCAGATAAGATCTCATGGTGAGGTTCTTGAAGAAAGAAGGATTGTAGAGAAGATCTTGAGAAGTTTACCCTCATGGTTTGAAGCTATTGTGGTAGCAATAGAAGAAACAAAGGATCTCTCACAGTTCACAGTAGATGAACTGAGTGCTTCTCTTATGTCTCATGAACACAGACTAAGTAGAGGAATAGATTCCTCTTTTGAGCAAGCATTCAAGACTCAAATGTCTTTTGGCCAAGGAAAAGGTCGAGGCGGAGCAAATAACAGAGGTCGTGGAAGAAGCTAAAACAAAGGCAGAAATAATCCTGCAAGCAAAAGCGGAAGGAGCTGCAATCAGAACCAAGATGAAGGTTCAGGCAAACAGCAAGCTCATGGACAAAGGTATGACAAATCCCAAGCCCAATGTCATTATTGTAAGAAATATGGGCACTACGCCAATGAATGTAGGAAAAAACAAAATGACATGAATAGTAGGCAGAATGCTAATTTCGCAAATGAAGAAGATAAGAATCCAAAGATTGTGTTGTTAACATGTAACATTGCACAAGACAAACAAGAAGATTTTTGGTTCTTAGACTCAGGTTGTAGTAAGCACATGACCGGGAATATTGAAATGTTTGCCAATCTGGATGAAAATGTGAAATCTGAGGTAACAACAGGAACTGATAGTAAGAGATCTGTCAAGGGTAAGTGGAGAGTCAGTATCCGAGCAAGAAATGGAGAACAGATGATTGTGCCAGAGGTATACTATGTACCTGGTCTGAAATGTAATCTTTTGAGCATTGGACAGCTCATTGACAAAGGTTACAATGTGTTCTTCAAAGATGATATGTGTACAATCAGAGACATACCTCCAAGTATGAAGATCATTGCATAGGTGCAGATGACTAGCAATAGAATGTTTCCTCACAAACTCAGGGCAAATTTGAAGGAAGGAAGAACTATTGCAACTGTAACACAAGAAGTCTTTCAGGAACAAGTGAAAGATGAGAATTGGTTGTGGCACTTGAGGTGTGAAATCCATATATATATTCAAATACATTTAACGCCGAGGTGAATACAATGTCATGCTCGATTAATCATCCCTCTAAGGTGAATACAATGGCATGCTCGATTAATCATCCCTCTAATTCTTAGGAACATGCATAATTCATATTAGAGAGGAATGGAGATACAAAGTTGTTTCCTTATGTGAATAAATCAATTATTGATATGATATTTACTACGATCGATGTCATTGACGGATGGGTACCCTTTGAAGAATGTGTAATTCCATTAATACAACTAACAATGATACCTAACTTCACACTATTCTGATGGCACACATATGGGCCATGCTACTGCACTTGGATAAAGTTTATCCTAGATGGTTCTATGCTTTCAGTCATGGTCACAACGTAGTTCCTTCTTCGGACTCTTTCCATGATTGTATGGTAACACTTTGCCAAAAGAGTTTCCTTCTTATTGCAGTGTTGTTGACTCCATTGTTTACTTAATGACAATGAAATTAATTTTTTCAGTTTTACAAATTTAATATAACATATTATGATTAATTATTTATAATAAAAATTTGTTTTAGTTTTAGATTTTAAGGATTTATTAATTATTGAATAATTATTAAATTTTAAATTATTAAATTTAAAAATTGTATAAAATCATTAACCTTTAATTCAAATTTTAATCAAATTAATATTAAGATAATAATTAAAAGGCTATAAAAAGAACATTTTAAGATTGTTAATGGATTATGAGCTTGATTGTTTAGTAATGGTTTTAATATGTTCTTCACAAATAATGTTAAGGTCATATTAATCGAAATATTATTAGCATAGATCCAATTTAAGCATATATCTCACTGAACCAAGGGGATCAAATTTCTTCAGGTACCAATTGTTTTTGAAGTACAAAATAAAATGTGTAATTTTTCATTGTTTAATACATAAATTAAACTTGTAAGTCCAACAAATCTTTGCTAGATTTCGACAAAATACCATATACCTAAAAGAGACCAAACTATAAACAATGAAACCACTTCAAACATTTTAATCATTAAAACTTATTATTTTCAACAACTTTATATGATATATACACAATTTTTTTAAAACAATATATACTAGCATTTGCATGAGATGCTACAAAGGAAACATTGTAAGTTGGTAGTGCATATGGAAGAAGAGCATAGATGAAAAAAATGGCATATGTTAGGTGACCTAACTATAGCCAAATTTGAATGAAAAAAGAAATCTTAATGTTAAATGTAATGCAATGAGATAATATACTCAAAATAGAGGCATGCACAACTTGCCTCCCAAGTGCTCAATCCAAGAGCTTACTTTCATTAGAAATTGCATCCCAGACCAGACCTTTCTCTTTCATTGCCTCATGCAAAATAAACCATTCACCCTCATATGGCAATGGTTCTAGATCAAATTTTTGTGCAAGTATTCTCCAACGGTGTTTCCATTTATACATGTCTCCATTAGCTTAATAAAAGGAATAGTTCTTTTGGTAAGATGTGTGGCAGTCCAAAGTTCTTGTTCTACAATCAATTCTGATTAAGATGCACCCGTAAATTATTCCAATGAAATATTGTTCCCTGGGTACTTGAAAGACAACCCCTCATATTTGCAAATGGCAGTGTAAACATGCAGTGTGTCTAAAGCATTCATCAAGCTCCAAGGAGAGAAGCCAAATATATGTGGTGGAGGGTGAATGGACCAGGTTAATCCTTCTTTTATCTTTGCATAATCAAATACAATATCCTTGAGAGTGTAGTAAAAATCAGGCATAGGTAGCATAGTGTAGTAAAAGGGGGCATGGTCTTCCTTTCTTCCACTTATGAAAAGAAAATAGGCCACTTACTGATATTCTGCGCTTAATAAAGGGAATTCTAGAATGGAATGGATGGTTTGACAGGGATAAAGGACCATGGACAAGGAGGTTATGCTGAATAGTGCTTTAAAAAGTGGTAGAAAAACTCAGATCTTAAAGACCGCAAAGCCCTTCCTCTAATAGTATCATGGGGAATACGGAAGGATAGAAATGTTGAAATCTTTGAAAATAGATATATAACTCTTTTTCAATGTGCCATCCAAGGTTAGTCAATATTCTCAAACATCAAATCTTTTTCATCAACCCCTACACAAAAATCTAGAACATGGGGATTGCTTTGATGCATGTAGTCAAGATATCCCCAAAAAACGGGAGCCAAAGGTGTTCTCTGTCTCAAATTCTAAATAAATTTCATTGTATTAGATTTAAAATAGATTTAAGTGAGCATCAAATAACTACACCAAGCTTATTTCCCTAACAATACCCTTAAAACTAGCAGCCCAGAGTGGCATTTAAAAAATAAAAATGTTAGGTGACTCATTGTTGTTAGATACTGTGCCCTAGATCATTTTCTACTAGGTTGGGGCACAAATGGCAGATCTCAACACCTTCTATTATAACAACATTACAGAAATCCATGCAACATTAAATTCCAAACAGCATAATGATCTATAGGTGAGAATGCAACAATAAATAGACTGTAAGGGCAGAAAAAAAAATTTAGTATTTGAGCAATAAGGGCACATGCATGCATGTATGCACTAGCCATAAATGTAATAGTATAATTTTGTCATTAGATTTTAGGTTAAATATAAAGTGCTAAAGTTAGATGAGGCAGTTCTATTTTATTTTTTGTAGTCTTTCTAAATTCATTTTTTTCGGTTAGATAGAGTGAAGATCCATATATCTAAGTAATATATCTATTTTTATGAACCCTAGTTGTCACTTATAAGAGAGAGTGAGAGTATGGATCTATAATAGGGTTATTTTAAGTTCTTACACAAAATCCTTTCTAGCAATTTTTCTAGCAGATTTTTATTCATCGGTATTGAAATAACAGTAACACGGGTTATTGACATTGATCTATGTGTTCCAATGTATGTATTCCAAATGTGTTTATAGATTATAGTGACATTTAGATTAAAGTTTTGATTTGCCTTTAAATTTAGACAGTGTTAGTTTCCATTAGAAGAAGAATTTGTTTACAATGAATTAGACAAATTCATAATGGTATCAGAGAGGTTTGTTGAAACCTTCTAAAAATCCTTGAATAGATAGTAGGATTGCCACCTATGAAAGGGAGTTGTCATGAGGCTCTAGGGGTCAGATGTTATGATCCATGCTTGACAAAAGCACAATGAAGTTGTGTTCAGGTTGTCAAGTTGTTTGTTAGGCTACTCATATGTTTTAACTTTTGTTTAGGAAATATTCCAATGCACCAGTATGGGTATAGCCAATATCACTCACAATGACAAGAAATTGAGAAGAGGTGAAGGGTAAAGAGCTAGTACCCATTGCATTAAATGGGTCTTGTTCTTTTTGGAAACTTTTTGGCTACGACATCTCCTCCAAAAAAACTTCTCAGTTTTAGGAGGTTATGCAATGACTTCAAGTAGAAGGAGACAATACTGGAGACTTGTAGGTATTGAGGAGTAGAATGTCTCTCCCAAACACCCAAATTCTAAAAAAAATTGATAAAAAAACATGTTAGACAACCCTCAAATAATGGATTGTGTAGAATTTAATGGAGTGACATTTATGGAAGAATCTTGTAGATAAAGTGTATGAGGATGAGTATTAATGTTTATCTATAATGATATTATAAAATTAATATAAACCCTCTATTGGCTTCGCAGGGCCTGACCAAGGTTTAGTGTTACTTAGCCAAACAAATCCCTACACTACTGGCCCTTTCGACATCAACCCACAGAGCACGGATGGAAGTCTCACCCAAAGCAATATGGGGGGATGCTGGAACCAAGTTTCCAGACCTTGAGATGGTCGTGATGTCGCTTTATACACTCTGCCCCCACCTTTGCCTAGGCACATAGCATTAGGGTTTTGTTAGTCTATCCTTTATTCCGCCCTTGACTACCTCCGCGAAGGTGTACGATTGACCTTCACAGAACCTTAACCCATGGGTCGGGTACCTTCACGTAGCTATGACAATGTATTTTATAGGGTCCCATTTTATCTCAAGTTTTTACTTATGTTATTAATCAATCACACTTAGCATCGTGCAAACTGATATCCTTACGTGCATTCGATTAACAAATATAATCACATATATTCGCGCATCACATAAAAATTGTAAACTAAACCCAAAACATAATATAATCAGATGAATTAACAATGACTAATAACACAGTAATTGCAGAATACTTCTCTTTATTGATATCTTTGAGTTAATACAAACTCTATTCGCCCTGCGCACATAGTTCCAGGGGTTCACGCACTCAGTTGCGGACGTCCACCCTAGGCCTCTACATATTTAACTGCAAAGCCTCTACCTATCGTAAGACCCAAGGACACTTAGAATTCTCTAAGAAGACTCCAATGCTTAACTCCTCACTTCATTCTTCACTACTTAGAGCTTAATTATTTAGCTCCTATTCATACAATCCCATGGTCGACGGACCATGAGTGGATATTCACAAATGACTTTACACTTTACAAAATAACAGAGGACAACCCTTTATGAATCTTGACACCTTCGCACTCCGTGACCAAAAAATGCGGAGACTTTACAACTTTATTACAAAATTGTCCCAAAACATGGGATTTTAGCCCCAAAAATATCCTTAGGAGAACCCATTCCTAATAGGCCCTGAACACAAACATGGTGACTCACCCTTGAGTCACTCTGTGGTTATGGATATATTTTCCTGAAGACCTCCCAGTTCGACCTGTATGACGACAACCTCGGCGGTGCACTGTGCAGCCACCTGGTTCACTTCTTCAACTAACTGCTCTTTCATTGGTCCTGAACTGTCAGCCTGAAGCTTCTATTGAGTTGCTTGCAGATTAGCAAGCTTTCCTTCAATGGAGGTCGTGACCGAATAAGCTTTGTCTAACTAGGGCTTTAAGCACACCTTCAACACTGCCTCTTTGTGTTGCACTGCATCAACCTGTTCCTTCAATGTTTTGGCCTCTTGCAACTTTTCCAGTCTCTATGTAAGAGCGATGGTGCATGTTCTACCTTTTACTTCATCATAGCGCTCCTGCAATTCTCGCACCTCTGTCTCCAGTTGTTGTACATTGGGATCCTCCTACAGGCTCATCAGGACCTCGAACAACTATCCAAACAGCCATGTTCAGTCTGCTACTGCATTGTATACCACCGCTACTGCCTCTGTGACAGTGGTGGCGCACTACTCCTTTACCTTCAGTGGAGTTGAAGGCTGGGCCTTCAACTACAAATCTGCAATCTATAGGTTCAGCTCCAGCTGAACCTTAGCCAACTCTGTGCGAGCATCATGGACCCCTGTAACAAGCTTGTGGACCTATTCATCTGCCTTTGCATGCTTACGAATGGCCAATTCGGGGATCATTCGCCAAGCTTCCCCCACATCCTTAATCATCCGCATATTTGTGTTAGTATGTTCCACCATGGAAGTGAGAGCGGTGTCTTATTGCAGGGCCATCTCTTCATTATTAATCTTCTACTCACTGATTACCTGCAAAGCGTGGTGTTCGCAGGCCCTCAGCTCTATGATCAATCCATCTTGAAGTAGGTGGATCACCTCGCTATGGAGCGTTGCCAAGTTCAACCCCACTCCCTTGAGGCTATTAATAGCAAGCTTGTCAACATTGTTTTCTATGGTCAATGCTCCATCTGGTAGCACTATCACTTAGGAGCCCTTCGCACGCAGCATCTTCGTAGCTTCTGAAGTACCGATAGTAAGGGTGGTGGACACCGTGCAAGCCTGTGATGTGCGAATTTGTAGCTGATTCAAGCTCATCTAGATGGCCTGCAATAGTTGTTATTGCTGCTACTCATATTATTGCAGGACCTCCACGGCGACATCCTATAATATCTCTCCATTGTCACTCAAATCTCCCTATATCAGGTGATTGGGTCCAGCGACGCCTTACTAGCCTTGGATTTATTTCGTAGCCCCACTTTTCCTAGTTCTCTTGGATTTTTGATGTGGTAGGACTCTGTCTATGGGTCTGCTCCATGCTACTCTGTTTTCTAGTCTGTTTCTTCCTCTGTTTCGGGTGAAGGTGACCTCACACATTTCTCAGAGCCACACTCTATTTCACCTAGCTGCTTTTCCGTGTGCTGGGTGGCGTTGTGCTCTACTTGGGCCTTATCAGTGGCCTCCTTCTTCCTCTTCTCAGCCAATTACACCATCATGAGCTTGGCCTCCTCCTTTTTGCACTACACGGTAGACTTGCTCGACCCCACCGTCAAGTCTGAGGCAATGCACCACTTTGTCGGCCATCGATCAAGACTTGCATCAATCGCGTCATCTATTGCCAAGTAAGGTAAGTCACATCATGTTTTCTCAAGGTACTTCAATGCCCTGATCGATATATGTTGAATGTTTGCCTTGAACTTCGCGTACCCCTGTAATTTGGCAAACACAGTAGGTGACAATTATGGTTTGCGATTGATAGCCATGTGTGTGTTCATTTCCATCAAGATCTTGAAGATCTTGCTATCCTTGATGCGCTAAGCATCCTTGGTCACCCAGAGCAAAGCATACTTCACTGCTTCTGACCGATCTGGCATGAGTGAGGGGAATTGACTATGTTCTGGCAGCTCCCAAGATACTAGCACAATGGACAACAAGAGCCAAGCATAATGAAAGGTCTTGCTAACCTATTGTGCCTCGCAGTAGTTCACAAGGAACTCACCATGGAGATAGTGCACCCAATTAAACTGGACTCCTTCAGCGCATCGGGATGCAAGAGCAATTACTGGTGCCGAAACTTCATATGCGTGACACTTCTTGATCATCTTTCCTGCCAAAATCTGCATGACCACCTTAACTGTAGGATTGACAATACTTTAGATGACATAGCCTAGAGGCTTCTTCATGAGCTTGAATTTCTCCTCCATGGCCTCTGCGAGGGCCTGCTCACCACCTTTTCCACCAAACATCATGGTCGGAATTTCCCCTATGTAGGGTAGCCACATGATCCTATGGATAGCCCTGTCGGTGATGGGTATTTTCTCCTCTAGCCACAAACACCAATCATGCACCAAGCAAGGCAGTTGCTTGATGACCAATACTGTAATGGAGGTGTGATTGTAGTGTGACACCCATAGCATTATGAGCAAACCTGACTTGTCTACTTCCCTAAGCTACTTCCGCGGTTCCAATGCAGTCATGTCGGTGGTTATGTGAACAGCGTGGTGCATGAGTTATTCTGTGACCAAGTGCGGGAACGTTTCATGGTCAGCTAAGTCCCAATCTTCTAGTTTCAATAGAGGAACCCGCCCCAAGGGCAGTCCTTTAAAGACAATATCATCTTGTATCAGAGGTGTGTGCAAGGAGACCTTTCTTTTGTCAATGTCCTTTGGTAGCTTGGTCTTGCCCTTGCGCAGAGGGACGTATTCAGGCAACTTAGTGATAGTTTCAGAACCCTCAACTTCAACTTCCTCCACTTCCACCCCAAAATCCTCAGCATCCATCGAGATGTCCTCAATTTCTTCCTCCTATGACTCCTATTTAATGGCTTTGCCCTTTTCCTATGTGTAGGGCCTGTCCTTCTATGGGTTTCTTCTAGGCGACACATGCACTTGTATTGTAGCATGCTTGTCCTTCTTCTCCTTTGAACTATCTTGGTCAGGGTAGGCTTTGGTCTAGGCATTTATGCTGACTTGGGGACTTCAGCTAGTACTTCTACAACCTCTAGAGAAGCTCCCTCTACCTCCCTAACAACTTTCGGCACAACCCCTCAGCTGTCACTACTTTGGCATCCATGTCTTCGGATCTGAGGATAAAATCACGGATGAAATTGCAGTTGGACTTTGCAACCGATCAAACATGGTTCAGTCAAGCAATTCTTTGAAGAATGAGTAGGCCATACATGTTTGAAAGCTCACCAACTCAATTTTCAAAATGCCAAGTGTTTTTTGTTAGACATCCACCTGTAATTTATAGGCCATTTTGAATTCAAATCTGACTATTCCCCCCACATTCAGTTCGTTAATGCCGGATTGGTGACAAATTTCCAAGGCTCTTTCCAATAATTTTTGTCTTAAACCCTAGCCACCCGTTCCATTTGGCCACATTCTTACATTCAAATCATGAACAATGACTTTAACGGTCACTTTTCGTCTGATTTGTGTGATTTTTCCCTAGGTAGCGCAGCTCTCTTCGTGCTATCGCATACCCCATGACATTTCCTTGTTTTGCACAATCCTCCAATCGTGCAGTTCCCCCACATGGGAAGTGTAGTTTATAGTCCAGCACCTCCTTTTAGCTTTTTGTAGTGTTACGACTATGCTACCTCAATATAGCCACCTAGCTCGATCACTAATGTATGGCTTCAATCAACTACCATTCACCTTTCCTGGGAAGGGATCTCTGCTCAATTTAACTAACTGAACTACTCCACCATCGGTAATCTCCTTAATGACATAGGGCCCTAGCCAATGCATTCTAAATTTCCCTAGAAATTTATCAAACTTGTTGTCATATAACAAAACCGGATAATTTACCTTAAAGGTGTGCAACTTAATGTGTTAATCATGCCATGATTTTTCATGTTGGTTTTGTACTTGTTGGTGAAATGTACCGACAAATCTTTCTTCCTCAAGCTTAGCAAGTTGTGCAATCCTCTCTTCCAGGGCTCCGTGATCCACCATACCCATGAATGTCACTATGTGCAAACTAGGCACGATGTATTCGATGGGCATCACTGCTTCAACGCCATATACAAGCCTAAAGGGTGTTTGTACAATCAACTTTTTGCATGTCATCTGATAGGCCCACAGTACTGTAGGTATGCGTAGGTCCTAATCACTTCGCTGCATGTTGCAAACCTTGGTTAGTGTGTTCTGCAGCTACTTATTGAATGCTTCCACCATCCTATTAGCCTATGGGTGATAAGGCATGCTTTTTTGGTGATGTACTCGAAATTCCTCTTTCAGCATGTTGATCACTTCATTCAGAAAGTGTGTACCGTGATCACTCATCAAAATCTCTGGACACCCAAATCACGTCAATACATACTCAAAGAAGAACTTCGTAGCGGTCGCTTCTATGCAGTCCTTCACAGGCTGTGCCTTCGCCCATCGAGTCAAATACTCCATTGCGGTGATAATGTATGATGCTCCCATCTTCTTTCCTTGGCACCAAATGGGTCCCATAAAATCTATCGCCCGTTTCTTGAAAGGTTGTAATGTCATCTATGGGTTCAGAGGTAGCTCATCTCTCTGCGATGACCCACCAGTCCTTAAACACATATCACACGCCTTGCAGTAAACTTTTGAATCCTGATGGAGGGTTGGCCACCACAACCCTGTGCATAGAATCTTCTTTGCGGCCACTCTTCCTACATAATGGCCTCCCGCAGCGCGCCCATGATGGTACCCAGAAAACCCATCAATGAAGGAGTATGCTTCCTGGCCACCTACATTATCCAATACCTCATCAACGAACAAAGTTGGGAAAGGATCATGCACACAAGCATCATTTAACTTCCTAAGATCTACGCATATCCTTATTTTGTCCTTTTCCTTCTTTTCCTATACCACTATTGGGGTCACCCAATCAGATTCTTCTATGAGCTCAATGATGCATGCCACGACCATCATATCCAACTCCAATCAGACCTTCTCCTTATACTTCAAATTGAGATGGTAAGGTCTTTTCTTAACCAGCTTCGTGTTGGGTTTTAACGTGATCTTCATAACGTCGAGGTCTCCTATTATCCCCTTTAACTCCATAAGGTTGGTAGGGAACAAATCTTGGTATTCATGGAGCAATTCAATGACCTTATCTACCATCGCGTCAACCAAGTAATATCCAATATTCGCGAATTTGGCCTTTGCCTCCATACCAATATTTACCTGCTTCATTTTTAGTAACATGGTTATATCAGGATTCTCGATCTGTGGTCCCTTGACCTCATGATGACCCTTGGTTTCAGTGATATTAATATTTTGTGGGTCCTTTCCTTCCTCTTCAGTAGTTGCATTATAGAATTCTAGCATGTCTCTCAGCCCAGTGGTCCAATTGTGTTGAACCATATCTAAAGGATCTTGTGGTATCCTAAAGAGTATTACTTTAACTTCCTATAACGCTTCGTCAGTACAGTCAAACCCATCTTCAAAGTTGAATGTCATTATGAACCCTTCATGTAGAATATCCCATTCACCTGTACCATGGCATAGCTCTGTCTCCAAGTACCAGTTCATCAGGATGACATCCAAGGCGTGACAAAACAAGTGCACGCATTTAGGTTAGGGCTTTACTCCATAGGCCTTAGCCCATTTGGCCAAGTGTGCATGTAGATCATCCTTCCCATCATACTTGTCTGTCATTCATATCTTCGACTTCCCAAAGTGTGTTCTCATCATTCTCCTACACTTGTGCCAATCATCAAAGCTACCCTTATGTATACCCCACCATCTCGTGGGCATAGAGTGTAGTGCCCAACCCAAAGCCTGGAAGCGCTACTTCTTTGGTACTCCCCTCTCAAATGCATCCAAAAACACATCCACATCATTCAAGCCATCATAAGTAGGCAGATTTCTTACCTCTATCGACACATAGCGTAGCAATCAGGTCATCATGTTATAGCTCAATGTGGTTACTTCATGTACGAGATTCTGCCAACACTCTAATTCTTCATCTGAGTCTGAGTTGCAGGAACTCTCGCGATCCCTTGTAATTCATCCATCTACTATCGGATTCACCCAATCTTGGTCTCACATCGTTATCTTATGTATGCAGTCTAAATCGTCGTCGCTTTCGTAACCACAGACTGGTTCAATATAGCACGATCCTTCAGCAGGATCTAGGGGTACTACTAGGCGAAGCGATTTATTTTCAAATATCATATTTTACTTCTTTAGGTTGATTACCCCATTCATGTTAGTAGCCCAATCAATGCCAAGGAGCACAGGGTAGGGGTTTCTGTCATCCATAATTTATGTTACTCCAAAATCAGCCAATGCACTCATGCCTTCAATATCTATAGTTACTCGCTGTAGTCATCCGATGGGGATGATCTTCTGCTAATTTTCCATCCTTAACTGAATCAGAGACCACTGCAACATGAGTCTCCCCATCTATTCCCAAGTATTCTTTGGTAAAATGTTTGTGTCTGACCCTAGATCTAGAATAACCTGATCCATTCCATATTCTCTTATTTGTGTAGTTAGTCTCATCTCATGCCATGTCCTAGATTTATTCTTACCAATCTTTCGTACCATGCACGGTTCACCCAGAGTGTTTCTAGCACATCTATTTATAAGTTCCTCTAACCCCTGCATAATCTTGCTTTCACGCAGGAGCTTCATCCAGGTCTGTAGAATGGTCCTAAGCATAGAAGGGTCCATTTCCTAAACAGGCTTATCTCGGCCCCTTGAAGTAGAGGCCTCAGTGAAGTTATTCTTTGCTTCCATTAATTTTTTTGTGCACCCTCCAAATCAAATTCAGCCTCCTTCTCTAGAGCTTTTCTAACCCATGCTCTGTCTTCGGGCTATTTCCCCTTATCATATGCATTAACAAGAACTAATTACACAATAATTACAGAATACTTCTCTTTATTGATCTCTTTTAGTTAATACGAACTCTATCTACCCTGTGCACACAACTGCAGGTGTTTGTGCACTCAACTATGAATATCCACCCTAGGCCTATGTGCACTCAGCTGCAGAGCCTCTACCTATGATAAGACCTGAGAACACTTAGATTTCTCTGCCAAAACACCAGTGCTTAACTCCTCAATTCATTCTTACCTACTTATAGCTTACTTATTTAGCTCCTTTCTATACAATCCCATGGTCCCCGAACCATGGGTGGATCTTTACAGCCGACTTGACACTTTAAAAATAAGGGCAGATAACCCTTTATGGCTCTTGACACCTTCATGCCCTGCGACCACAAAATGCGGAGACTTTACAACTTTATTACAAAATTGTCCTAAAACATGGGCTTTTAGCCCCAAAAGTATTCTTGGGGGAACCCATTCCCAACACCCTCTATATGAGGATTGTTGGATTGTCTTAAATTCAAATGGAAGTATGTTATTCAATGGATTATCAAGTAAACAAGGAAAGACGAACTAAGAAGGGTTAAAAAGGGAAGAAAAATAAGTTGGGCTTCTTTAACCAGGGAAAGAAGGACTTGAGCCACATCAAGTGCTTCACGTGTCAAAAGTTTGGGCACTTTTATTCCAATGTCATCAAAAGAAGGGGAAGGGAAAGAAACAACACCAGAAGCAACTTGCAAGGAGTGCAAAAGAATCAACTCAAGTGGATGAGCTTTCATCCAATTTTGAGATACACTTCTCAATGGTCTCATGCATGTCATTTGACATCATGTCTGAGGTCGACTGGTATGTGGACAATGGAGCCTACAAACATACAACCTAAAACAAGAGTACCTTTAGTAGAACTTGGTGATGATGTCACCCACAACCACAATGGCATATGAAAGCCCGTGTCATCCACAAAAACAATCAACCAAGAAATAGAACTTTATAAAAAGTGTTGAATGCAACCTGCAACTTGAAAACTTCAATCCTGATTCGAGATAAAACATAATGTTTATAATCTCAATGAGTATGGTATATATTATCTGCCGAGACACTTTCATTTGCAACACTCACTTCTAAATAAAATATCAATCGGTGTATGACATTTCCATTGAATAAATACAATGTTGTTTTCCTCTAAAGATTTCACACATTGTACTTTTGGCCTTGTTTGAATATGATTTAAGTTTTTTCCTCAGCTTTCAAACTAGGAATTTCAAAAACTTATTTGACTTGTAAAATTATCCCTTCTAGCTTTCTAGATGGCCTCTTTAACTCAACAATAGACATAAGTTTCCTTTGGTATGCCACTTTAGTTCTTGGGAAACTCCTATTTGCATAAATTTAAATTGTGGACTATTGCACCGATAAACTTATCACCTGTAGCTTTCTGGATGCCCTCTTTAACTCAACAATAGACATTACTTGTCTTTGGTATGCCACTTTAGTTCTTGGGAAAATCATATCTGCAGAAATTTAAATAGTGGACTCTTGCACCAAATTTCGTCTCAGCAAAATTATTTGATGCGTCAAGATCAAGTGGTCATTACTCTACTACCCAGTAGAAATATTTACCACGGATGGAAGAGAGGAAAGAATCAATGATTTATTTGATCTAATGTATCAAGAGAGAGCCTCAAGAGTAGAAGAGATGTGTGTATCTGTCACATGGGGTGTGTATAACACTAATGAAACCAGCATAGATCCATCTTAATCCAAGGTTTATCAAGCATCGAGAGGGATGAATCTTTTCAGGTGCAAACTTGTTTCGGAATGAAAAACTTGAAAAATGAATTTCACTTCAAGAGATATATCATTTGATCCCTCTCCACACTTGATAAATTCCTGAAGATAATAACAGAGCTCAAAATCAATGCATGCACTTGAAGGAAAATTTCATACATAACCAAAGAGATTGCTACAATATTACAAACACGTGAACAAGAAAAGTGAGCTATATAAGGATTTCTCTTGGTCCTTAGCCTTTATCAAAGAATTACCTGAATGAATGATTGACAAATGAGGAGTATGCTTTATTTATACACATACTTTAGGGTTTAGGGGATCCTTAAAAGGATGAGTATAAAAATAAAGAAACTTGAATTAATCAGAAGGAGTTGCAGCTCACAGGTGTGTACATCACCTGGAGACTGCACTCATACAAGGAGGAGACTCTCTCTCTCTCTCATTCACTCAATACCAACAATGAATGAATATTACATATTAAATACATGACTGAAAAATAGGTAGTTGAAACCAACCTCCTAAATTCTAGGAACAACTCCTAAAGTAAGAGGTAACGTTACAACCACATAACCATTTCTTCATTATTTCTAACTCCCCCCCCTTAATGAAGAAAGGGTTAGTGTGCACACCTAACATCCCTCTAAGTAACTCAAACTTTATCTGCCCTAGAGGCTTAGTAAAAATGTCAGCTAAATTATCACAGGTATTACAATAATCCACACAAATTTCCTTAGACTGTATCTTTTCCCGTACAAAGTGAAACTGAGTATCAATATGTTTAGTATTCTTATGGAAAACTGGATTGTATGCAAGCTTTATTGTGCTTTGATTGTCTGCTTTGATGCTAGTTGCTTCTTTTTGTCCTTCGCCTGCATCACTAAGTAATCTCCTCAACCAAATGGCTTGCATGTAGCTGCACACAACGCCTGGTACTCTGCTTCACATGACAATAACGCTACAGTGCTTTGCTTTTTGCTGCACCATGAAATAACCCCGGATCTGATGCTAAATGCATAACCTGTGATGGATCTATGATCGTCCAGGTTACCTGCCCAATCAGAATCAGAATAACCTGCTAAAGTAACATCATAACTGTCAGTGTATAAAATACCGTAATTACAAGTACCATTAAGGTATCTCAACACACATTTCGCTGCATTCCAGTGACTGTCAAGTGGTCTGGACATAAACTAGCTCAGCACACTAACAGAGTATGCCAAATCAGGCCTAGTTATCGTAAGATATATCAGACTTCCCACTAGCTATCTATACAAAGTGGCATCCACTTGTTTTGTGCCATCGTCACTGCGTAACTTGAGGTTCTGTTGCAACGGTGTTGCTGCTGTTTTACACTGTTCCATTCTGAATCTTTCCAACAGGCTTCTGGCATACTTTCCTTGAGTTAGAAAAGTTTGACCAGAATCTTTCCACACTTCCAGTCCTAGGCAATAATGAAGATCGCCAAGGTCTTTCATTTCAAATTCCTGTGACATTTGCTGCTTGATTTCTTTGATTAAACTATTTCCATTCCCTGTTATTATCATGTCATCTACATACAAAGAAATCAAAATGATTTGCCTCTGTTTATTTATCTTGGTGTACAGATTTGGATCGTTGAGGCTCTTATGGAAACTATGCTGAACAAAAAATGAATCAAGTTTATCATACCATGACCTGGGTGCTTGTTTCAATCCATAGAGTGCCTCATGCAGTTTACACACTAAATGCACTTGCCCCTTTTTCACAAATCCAGGAGGTTGTACTAAATATATTTCTTCTTTTAATTCCCCATTCAAAAATGCAGATTTAACATCTAACTGGTGTAGCTTCCATTTATGTTTTGTTGTTAAATAGATTAGCATTCTAATTGTATTAAGTTTAGCTACAGGGGCAAAGGTGTCATCGAAATCAATTGCTTCCTGTTGTGAATAACCCTTCGCTACCAGTCTTGCTTTGAATTTTTCTACAATACCATCTGCATTTATCTTAGGTTTATACAGCCACTTACAACCTATAGTGGTTTTTCCTTCTGGCAGCTCAACTAAGTCCCAAGTATGGTTTCTATAAATGGATTCCATTTCTTCATGCATTGCAGCCCTCCATTCATCTGATCTACTTGCTTCTCCATAATTTAAGGGTTCTACAATGTTCAAAATTTTGGACATTAAAGCATAGTCTCTAAGTTTTGTAGGTAGTCTAGTCTTTCTACCTGATCTTATAGGTAGAGGACTCACCTCAACTCTTTCTGTTTCAGTACTGTCCAGGCCTGCATCATCATTTATTATGCCATCTGCTGCTACTTCTTCCTGTTTCTGCTCCTGCTTCTGCACCTGTTCTTCTTCATCTTCACTGTTTAGTTCTATCAAGAATGGAATGTGGCATTCATCATCAGAGTCTTTCTTTCCATCTTCTATCTGTTCATGGAAAATAACATCTCTGCTTGCAAACACTTTATGAGTCACAGGATTATATAATTTGTATGCTTTATACTCTGTGCCATATCCTACAAATATGCATTTCAAGGCTTTGGGATCTAGCTTTTTCCTATCTAGTTTCGGTACATGAGCAAAATCTTTAGATCCAAATATTCTCAGATGATCAACTACTGGTTTGAGTCCAAACAATGCTTCAAAAGGGTTTTGAAGCCTAAACATTTGGTGGGAGTCCTATTCTTTAAATAAACAGCAGTATTAATGGCTTCTGCCCAAAGACCATTAGAAATGCCCTTACCTTGAAGCATGCTTCTGGCGCACTCCACAAGGGTCCTGTTCTTGCGCTCTGCTACTCCATTCTGCTGTGGAGTGTGTGGCATTGTAAACTGTTGTATAATCCCATGCTACTTGCAGAAGTTCATGAACTCATTTAACCTATATTCCCCCCCTTGATCTGAGCGGAGAATTTTTATCTTCTTTACTGTTTGGTTCTCTATAATCACTTTAAATTCTTTAAAATATCTGAAAGCTTGACTCTTGTTGCTTAAAAAATACACCCAAGAGAACCTAGTGCAATCATCTAAACAGTAGAAAGTAGTATGCACCTCCTAAAGACCTAGTCTGCATAGGTCCACAGATATCTGTATGCACTAGCTCTAGGATGTCTCTTTGTTTTTTGTTGACATGCACAGGGAATTCATCTCTATGCATATTCCCTAATGCACATCCATCACATTCCAGTTTGATATTATGCAAAGTAGGAAGTCCATCGACCATACCTTTATTTTTAAGCAGGATGAGATCTTATAGATTGATATGTCCAAATCTCTGGTGCCAGAGATTCTCAGCTGTTGATGTTGCTGCAAGCATCGCCTGTTGTGGTATGCTCCTTGCATCCAGTCTATACAAATTCCCCACCCATACTCCTGTTGCAACTGTCTCCAATTTGCTATCCTGAATGACACATCCATTCTTAAAGAATTGTACCTGCATGTCCTGGTCTGTTATCATAGAGACAGAGATCAAATTCTTTTTGATTCCTGGAACATATAAAAAAAATTTGAGATGTTTGATATCGCCACTTGGTAGTTTCACAGGAATATCTCCACAACCTTTGGTGTCATACCCACTATCATCACCCAAATAAATTTTGGATCCACATGCAGATTCTTCAAGAAACTCAAAATATTCTTTCTTACCAGTCATGTGCGATGATGCGCCTAAATCGACATACCATGTATTATCATCATCTCCTCTTGATGCTGAAAGTGCACAGTCGACTGTAAATAGCCTAAGATCATAGCTGTGATCTTCATCTTCTTCAGCAAAACAACCTTGATGTTTCTTATGTTTGCTTCTCCTTTCATCGGCTTGCTTCTTGTAACACTCTCTGATCTAGTGACCAGGCTTTCCACAATAAAAACATATCTTAACATAACTACCAGTCATACCTCTAGATGATTTCCCTTGAAAGGAGTTGGCCCCTTTCTGCTGCTGCTGCGGTTGCTGTTGCTGTTGTTGGTGCTGGCGCTACTTTCCTCTGTGCTGTCTTCTCTTCGCCATTAGAGCAAGATCATTGCCCTGAGTCTTTAGATTCTGTCTTCGCTCCTCCTCCTAGAGCAGAATCGTTGTCAGTTCATCAAACAAGGGGGCTTTCTCCCTCGCTGACAACACTGAGATGAATGTTTGATATTCATCTGTCATTCTGTTCAGTGTAAGTGTAACCAGATCTGAATCTGATACCTTCTCTCCAATGGCTCCCAGTCGGTCTTTCAGATCCTTAACTCTGGCCATGAATCCACCAACTGATTCACTCTCGCCCATCCTTAATGCAAACATTTTCCCTTTGAGTGCTAGAACACGATTTGAGTTCTGTGTCTCGTACAGACCCTTAATCATATTCCAGATGTCCGCGGCCGACTTACAGTCTCGAATATGAGGGATAATGTTGTCTTTGATAGATATCTTCAGTATTACCTTTTCCTTTGTTTCTCTCTTATCCCAGTCCTGTTCTTGGGTTGTAGTACCGACTCTCTGTTCATTTCCCAAGACGATCGACCACGCGTTCACACTCTCTAACAAGGTTTGCATTTTGAACTTCCAGTTGGAGAAATTCATTCCATCAAGCTTGCCAGACTCGTGGAGGTATGATTCCAAACTGTTGTTCATTTTCGCCCAACTGAACACTTAAATCTGCCACCACCGGGCAAGTCCGATCTGCTGCCACTGAACAGATCAAGGACTTCACTTCGCCACCAACGGGCAGATCTGATCTGCTGCCACCGAGCTGATCAAGGATCTCACTTCGCCACCACTGGGCAGATCCGATCTGCTACCACCAATCTGATCAACGATCTCACTTCGCCACCACCGGGCAGATCCGATCTACTGCCACCGAGCTGATCAAGGATCTCAATTTGCCACCACTGGGCAAATCAAATCTGCTACCGCCGAGCAGAATCTCCACGTGCCTCCACCGGGCCTCTGCTGATCTGCAACAAAAATTGCAGATTTTCAGAGAGAAAGGGCTGGCGCTCCAATCAACGCCGAATCCGCGCTAATTCCTGACAATGAAAATTCGTAATATGCAAGAATTTTGGCGCGCTTATCGACCACGGATCTGCGCCAATTTGATCGTGATTTCCTCTGGCGCGACTGTTACATGAATAACCCGCGCTAATTGCTGCACCTTCCAGAAAAAAAAAATAAAAATAAAAATAAAATAAAATAAAATAAAAAATAAAAAATTCTGCTCCAACCCTTCCTTCGGCTCAGATATGATCAGTCATTTGACGCCTTTTTCGCTTCAGGTGTTACTGCAGGTCCACCTGATCACACAGCTATCTCTACATGTACAGATGTGCAACTAATGATACATCCAGGAAAAAACAAAAAACAAGTTAAGGCTACCTCTACCCTAAGCTCTGATACCAAGATAAAAATAAAGAAACTTGAATTAATCAAAAGGAGTTGCAGCTCACAGGTGTGTACATCACCTGGAGACTGCACTCATACAAGGAGGAGACACTCTCTCTCTCATTCACTCAATACCAACAATGAATGAATATTACATATTAAATACATGACTGAAAAATAGGTAGTTGAAACCAACCTCCTAAATTCTAGGAACAACTCCTAAAGTAAGAGGTAACGTTACAACCACATAACCATTTCTTCATTATTTCTAACTAGGCTGACCTCATAAAATATAAAAAAATATAATAAAATTGGTATTACACATATGTAGGCTCAACAAAACCACCAATACATCTAAGAGGAGGTCAGCATATGGTCTCTAATGAAAATTAACCATAATCGAAATGTTAAATTGAATGCTTACCTATTCCAAAAACAAGGCAACTACTTGGTTGCAATTGTCCATTAACCAATGTCCACAAATATAGAATGACCAACGAGGGAAATGACCATTAAGCACTCTTTTAACATACTACAATAATGGTTTGTTAATATTTGTCCTCTTTTACTCTATTTTATAATTGTTCAGCAACAAAGGTCTTTAGAAAATGAAAAAGTTGATACATCAAACGATCAACAAATTCATATTTCAGAAATTAAAAAATAAACAAGTATCCATTTTAAATTATTAATCAATTATTGAACAATGTTACAATATCATGTGCAACAGGTACCAAATTTGAAATGAGTCATGACAAAAACATAAACCAGTGCAAGTTAAATTTTCCCGAGAACACCTAAGGAATGTTGGGAATGTCTCGGGAAAAATTAGGAACATCCATAATCCATATTAGAGAGGAATGGAGATACGTAGTTTTTTCATTATGTGAATAAATCAATTACTGATATGATATAAACTACGATCGATGTCATTGAAGGAGGGTACCCTTTGAAGAATGTGTAATTCCATTAATACAACCAACAATGATATCTAACTTTACACTATTCTGATGGTACACATATGGGCCATGCAACTGGACTTCAATCAAGTTTATTCTAAATGATTTTATGCCTTTAGTCCTGGTCATAACATGTTTCTTTCTCGGGACTCTTTCTATGATTCTATGGTACCACTTTGCCAAAATAGTTCCCTTCTTATTGCAGTGTTGTTGACTATATTGTTTACTTAATGAGAATGAAATTAATTTTTTCACTTTTACAAATCTATCATAACATGTTATGATTAATATTTTATAATTAAAAATTTATTTTAGTTTTAATCTTAAGGATTTATTATTATTAATAGAATGGAATAATATTAAATATTAATTTAAATTTAAATAAAATCATATAAATTATTAACATTTAATTCAAATTTTAATCAAATTAATATTAAAATCATAATTAAAAGGCTATAAAAAGAACATTTTAAGATTGATAATGGATTATGAGCTTGACCGCTTAGTAATGGTTTTAAGATGTTCTTCACAAATAATGTTAAGGTTATATCAATCAAAATATTATTAGCATAGATCCAACTTAAGCACATATCTAATTGAGCCAAGGGGATCAAATTACTTGAGGTGCAGATTTTTTTTGAAGTACGAAATAAAATGTGTAATTTTTCATTGTTTAATACATAACATAAACTTGTAAGTCGAAAAAATAATTTGCTAGATTTCGACAAAATATCATATACCTAAAAAAGACCAAACTATAAACAATGAAACCACTTCAAACATTTTAATCATTAAAACTTATTATTTCTAACAGCTTTATATGATATATACACGATCATTTTAAAACAATATATACTAGCATTTGCATGTGATGCTACAAAGGAAATGTTGTAAATCGTTAGCGCATATGGAAGAAGAGCATAGATTAAAAACATGTCAGATGTTAGGCGATCTAACTATAGCCAGATTTGAATGAAAAAAGAAATCTTCATGTTAAATGTAATATAATCAAACAATCTACTCAAAATAGAGGGATGCGCAACTTCCTTCCCATGTTCTCAATCCAAGAACTTACTTTCATTAAAAATTGAATCCCAGAATGGACCTTTCTCTTTCATTCGCTCATGTAGACTGAACCCTTCACCCTCATATGGTAATGGTTCTAGATCAAATTTTTGTGCAAGTATTCTCCAATGGTCTTTCCATTTATACACGTCTCCATTAGCATAATCAAAGGCCTAGTTCTTTTGATAAGATCTGCAGCAGTGCAAATTTCTTGTTTAGTAATCAATTCTGATTAAGATGCCTCCATAAATTATTCCCATGAAATATTATTCCCTAGGTACTTGAAAGACAACCCCTCAAGTTTTCAAATAGCAGTGTAAACACATAGTGTGTCGAAAACATTCATCAAGCTCCAAAGGGAGAAGCCAAATATGCGTGTGAGAGGGTGAATGGACCAGGTTAATCCTTCTTTATTCTTTGCAACATCAAATACAATATTCTTGAGAGTGTTGTAAAAAGCGGGCATAGGTAGACTGTAGTAAAAGGGGGCATGGTCTTCCTTTCTTCCACTTCTAAATAGAACATAGGCCACTTACTGATATTATGTCCTTAATAAAGGGAAGACTAGACTGAAATGGATGGTTTGACAAGAATAAAGCACTGTGGACAAGGATGTTATGGTAAAGAGTGTTCTAAAAAGTCGTGGCAAAACTCAGATCTCAAAGACCTCAAAGGCCTTCCTCTAATAGTATCATGGGGAATCTAGAAGAATAGAAATGTTGAAATCTTTGAAAACAGATATATAAGTCTTTTTCAATCTGCCTTCCAAGGTTAGTCAATCTTCTCAAACTTCAAATATTTGCCATCAACCCCTACATAGAAATCTAGAACATGGGGGTTACATTGATGGATGTAGTCAAGCTACCCGTAAAAAAAGGGAGCCAAAGGTGTTCTCTATATCAAATTATAACTCTCACTGTATTAGATTTAAAATAGATTTAAGTGAGGATAAAAAACCTACACCAAGCTTATTTCCTTAACAATACTCTTAAAAATAGCAGCCCACAATGGCATTTAAAAATACAAGTGTTCGGTGACTCATTGTTGTTAGATAGTGTACCCCATATCATTTTCTACTAGGTTGGGGCACACATGGCAGACCTGAGAACCTTCTATTACAACAACATTACACAAATCCATGCAACATTAAATTCCAAACATCATAATGATGTGTAGGTGAGAATTCAACAATAAATAGATTGTAAGGGCACATCACAAATTTTAGTATTCCAATAGTAAGGGGACATGCATGCTTGTATGCACCAGCCATAAATAAAATAGGATAAGTTTATCGTTAGATTTCAGGTTAAAGATAAAGTGCTCAAGTTAGATGAGGCAGTTCTGTTTTATTTTTCATAGTCTTTCTAAATTAATTTTTTATTTGTTAGATAGAGTGAAGATATAAATATCTAAGTAATATATCCATTTTTATGAACCCTAGTTGTCACTTATAAGAGAGAGTGAGAGTATGGATCTGTAATAGGGTTAGTTTCAATTCTTACACAATATCCTTTCTAGAAAATTTTCTAGAATATTTTCATTCAGGAATATTGGAATAGTAGTAACAGGGGCTTTTCGCATTGATCTATGTGTTCCAATGTATGTATTCCAAATCTGTTTATAGATCATAGTGAGATTCAAATTGCATTTTTGATTAGCCTTTAAATTTAGACAGTGTTAGTTTCCATTAGAAGAAGAATTTATTTACAATGCATCAGACAAATTCATAATGACATGAGATAGGTTTGCTTAAACCCTCAAAAAATACTTCAATACATAGTAGGATTGCTATCTATAAAAGGGAGTTGTCACGAGGCTCCAGGGGTTAGATGTTTTGATCCATGCTTGAGAAAAGCATAGTGAAGTTGTGATCAGGTTGTCAAGTTCTTTGTTAGGCTATTGATCTATTTTAATTTTTGTTTATGCGATATTCCAATGCAACAGTATGGGTATAGTGAATCTCACTTACAACAAAAAGAAATTGAGAAGAGATGAAGGGTAAAGAGATAGTACCAATTGCATTAAATAGGTCCTGTTCTTTTTGGAAACTTTTTGGCTATGACATCTCCTCCAAAAAAAACTTCCAATTTTTAGGAGGATATGGAATGACTTCGAGTAGAAGGAGACAATACTAGAGACTATTGCAGGTGTTGAGGAGGAAAAGAATGTCTCTCCCAAACACCCAAATTCTAAACAAATTTGATAAAAAAAACATGCTAGACAACCCTTAAATACTAGATTGTCTAGAATTCAATGGAGTGACATTTACGGAAGAATCTCGTAGATAAAGTATATGAGAATGATTATTAATGTTTAACTATAACGATATTATAAAATTAATATAAACCCTTTATACGAGGATTGTTGGATTGTATTAAATTCAAATGGAAGTATGTTATTTAATTGATTATTAGGGAAATAAGAAAAGAGGAACTAAGAAGGGTTAAAAAGGGAAGAAAGTGAAGCCAGGTTCTTGTAACCAATGAAAGAATGAATTGAGACAGATCAAGTGCTTCACATTTCAAATGTTTGGGAACTTTGCTTCCAATGTCGTCAAAATAAGGGGAATGGAAAGCAATAACACCAGAAACCACTTGTAAGGAGTGCAAAAGCATCAGCTCAAGTGGATGAGCTTTCATCCAATATTGAGACACACTTCTCAATGGTATCATGGATGTCATTTGACGTCATGTCTGATGTCGAATGGTATGTGGACAATGGAGCCTACAAATATAAAACCTATAACAAGAGTACATTTAGCACAAATTGGTGATGATGCCACCCACAACAACAGTGGCATATGAAAACCCCTGTCCTCCACAAAAACAATCAACCAAGAAATACAAATTTATAAAAAATGTTGAATGCAACTTGCAACTTGTAAACTTCAATCCTGATTTGACATAAAACATAATATTTATAAGCTCAATGAGTATGGTAGATATGATCTGCTGAGACACTTTCATTTACAACATTTATTTATAAATAAAATAGCAATTGTTGTATGAAATTTCCATTGAATAGAAACAATGTCATTTTCCTCTGAAGATTTCACACATTATACTTTGGCCTTGTTTGAAGATAATTTAAGTTTTTTCCTCAACTATAGAACTAGGACATTCAAGAACTTATTTGGCTTGTAAAGTTATCACCTGTGGCTTTCTGGATGCCCTCTTTAACTTGACAATAGAAATAAGTTGCCTTTGGTATGCCACTTTATTTATTGGGAAACTTTGATTTGCATAAATGTTAACCGTGGACTATTGCACCAGTAAAATTATCACCTGTAGCTTTTGGATGCCCTCTCTAACTCAAGAATAGACATAACTTGCCTTTGGTATGCCACTTTAGTTCTTGGGAAACTCATATCCATAGAAATTTAAACCGTTGACTCTTGCACTAAATTTCATCTCAGCAAAATTATTTGATGCGTCAAGATCAAGTGGTCATTGCTCTATTACCGAGTAGAAAAAATTACCACATATGGGCAGAGAGGAAAGAATCAATGATTTATTTGATCCAATGCAGAAAGAGAGAGCCTCAAGAGTAGAAAATATGTGTGTATATGTCACATGGGCTGTGCATAACACTAACGAAACCAACATAGGTCCATCTTAAACCCAGGTCTATCAAGCATCAAGAGGGATGAATCTTTTTAGGCGAAAACTAGTTTTGGAAATAAAAACTTGAAAAATGATTTTAACTTTAAGAGATATATCATTTGATCCCTCTCCACACTTGATAAATTCCTGAAGATAATAGCAAAGCTCAAAATAAATGCATGCACTTGAAGGAAAATTTCAAGCATAACCAAAAAGATTGCTAAAATATTCTAAACACATGAACAAGGAAAGCAATCTATATAAGGATTTATCTTGGTTCATAGACCTTTATCAAAGAATTCCCTGAATGAATGATTTACAAATGAGTATGCTTTATTTATACACATACTTTAGGGTTTAGGGATCCCTAAAAGGATGACTAGACTGACCTCATCAAATATAGAAAAATATAATAAAGTGGGTATTACCCATATGTAGGCTCAACAAAACCACCAATACATCTAATAGGAGGTCAAGGGATGGCCTCTAATGAAAATTAACCATAATCCAAATGTTAAGTTGAATTCTTGGTTATTCCCAAAAACTATCCAGCTACTTGGTTGTAGTTGTCCATTAACCATTATCCACAAATATATAATGACCAACAAGGGAAACAACCATCAAGTACTCTTGTAACATAATACAACAATGGTTTGTTAATATTTGTTGTCTTCTGCTCCATTTTATAATTGTTCAACAACAAAGGTCTTTTGAAAATGAAAAAGTTGATACATCAGACAATCAACAAATACATATTTCGTAAATTAAAAAATACTTAGGTATTCCTTTTAAATTCTTAATCAATTATTGAACAATGTTACAATCTTGTGTGCAACAGGTATGAAATTTGAAATGAGTCATAACAAAAACATAGACCATTGCATGTGAAATTTTCTAGGGAACATCCAGGGAATGTTAGGAATGTTTGGGGAACAATTGGGGATTGATGGCCACTATCAAGGAACATCTAGGGAAAATTCCTCAACAAGAGGGAAAATTTGGGGAATGTTCCCTAAACTACTCTAGATGTGGTGGATCATTTGGAATGTGCCCACTATTCTTGATGGTATTCTTCGAAGATTGGGGACATTTTGCTCCAATCCCTAAGTTCCCCTGCAACATATAACACCACAAATAGGTTCCTAGATAGCAATTGACATTAATCTTTGGTTAAAATAACCAAAGGCACATAAACTAGTGCAATGGAAGGGATATTCCCACAAGCCTTAATAGGTTCATTAGAGCAACATTTAAGTAACCTGGCTAAGCTTCAGGAACCATTCTTGGAGCTAGGGAAACCATAGTACCCACATAAATGTCCAGTGGCTACGTCCCAAAAACCACACAAGAATCCACTACATGAGAGGCCCTCTAAATGCACAAACTCAATGTCTGACACAATTATGGAGGAGCCAACTTGACTAAGAGTAGGACCATTCATGCCAACAAATCAAACTAAATGTGTTGTTATAGCTTAAGTCAAATCCTTCTTAGATGTCATGTTAACATAACCATAGAAATTCCATTCATGCCAGGAAAGCAAACTAAAATGTGTTGTTATAACTTATGTCAAATCCTCCTTAGATGCCATGTTAACATAACAATAGAAAGTTAGATTTGTGCTACATTTGATTAGGTATTTAACCTTTTCTACTCAAATTTTGAAAGTAGAAATCACTTGAAAAGGAATATTTTAATATTTATGACATCTGCACAAGCATAAATCATTTATACACTTTTGACATATGCAATCATTCTATCCTTTTCTATGAATAGTAATTTTATGCATGCAAAAGTCACTGTAACTTCTAGGTCGTCCTTGAACTAATGTATGACCAAATTGATGTGCCACGCCTGAGGATACTTCTATTTCCTAACGTCATCAGTACTTCTATCTTATCATCCCTAAAAACCCTAAGCATACCCTAATTTTTTATACCCATATCCCCATGACCTCCTATTTTACAAATGATAATTGTCATGCCCTCTACCAACAATTTTGGCTTGAGGGGGGCTCACCAAGGTTCAGAGTTAATTAGACAAAAAAATCCCTACACTAATGGCCCTTTCAGCATCACCCCACGGTGCACAGAGCGAAATATCACCCGAAGCAGTATGGGGGATTGCTAGAACCAAGTTTCCACATCTTCAAATGGTTGTGATGTCATTTAATTCCCTCTATCCCTGCCTTCACGTAGGTCGCTTATTTCTAGGGCTTGCAAGACAAACCCTCTATTCTGGCCTTCAATACAGCTGCAAAAGTAGACGATCGACCTTCACGTAGCCCTAACCTGTTACTTAGGTACTTTCACACTACTAGAGCAGTGTGTCGTATAAACTACCCAGTTAGTCTAAGTGACTTGCTTATCTTATAAAACAGTTATACGTAAATAGATATTTGTAAATGCGTTCAATTATTCAATGTAGTTGCGGTCATTCACGCATCATATAAGCACAATAAAGGAAATTCATACATAAAATATCTAGATGTATCAATAGAACAAAGACTAAGAAATTGCAAAATATCTCTCTTTATTAATATTTCCCAAGTGTTTACAGACTCTGTCCACCCTATGCACACAGCTGTAGGGGTCCACGCACTCAATTATAGACTTCTACCTTAGGCCTCTGTGCACTCAGCTGCAAAGGTTGTACCTAAACTACAACCCAAGACTTAGACTTCTTACTTTAGAGCTACGACCATCTTACATTATTCATCATTCTATGTCTCTAAAACTACTTAGAGCATAGCTCTTTTTATAAAATCCAATGGTCGGTGAACCATGGGTAGATCTCTTACAACCGACTTTACTTTACAAAACTAATGGAGAACCACCCTTTATGACACATAACATCTTGGCGCTCCATGACCACAAACTGCGGAGTCTTTATAATTATATTACAAAATTTTACTCGAACATGGGCTTTTAGCCCCAAAACTACCCTTGGGGGATCCCACTCCCAAGAGACCCCCAACACAAACAACTTCACTCACCCTCGAGTCACTGGGTAGGCATGGAGATCTTTGCATGAAGCCCATCCAGCTCAACCTGTATGACTGCTACCTCGATCATGCACTGAGTTTCCGCCTGCTTCGCATCTTCCACTATCTTCTCGGTCATTTCTCCTGTGCTGTCAGTCTGAAGCTTTTGTTGCATCGCTTGTAGAGTTGCAAGCCTGCCTTCAATATTTTCTTTGACTATGTAAGCTTCCTCCAGCCAAGTCTTTAGTCACACCTTCAACACTTTTTCCTTGTGCAACATTGCATCCACCTGTTCCTTCAGCTACTTGGCCTCCTACAGCTTGGCTAGCCTCTGTGTCAGAGTGATGGTTCGCGCTACGATCTCAACTTCATCGTAGTGCTATTGTAGCTCGTGCACTTTTGTCTCCAGCCTTTGTACATTTGTGTCCTCCTACAATCTTGTCAAGACCTCAAATGATTACTCAAAAAACTATGTGCAGTCTGCTACTGCAGTTTCCACCACCGTGACTACCTTTGTTACAGCGGACACCCACTGTTCCTTTACCTCTGGTGATGTTGAAGGTTGGGCCCTCAACTGTAGCTCTGTAATACGCAGGTTCAACTCTATAATCTACAGGTTCAACTCCATCTGAGCCCACGCCATCTCAGTCCGAGTGTCATGCACCCCTATGGCCAACTTACGGATGCGTATCTCGACTAGTTGTTCCTCCGGAATGGCCAACTCTGGGACAATTCTGCATGCCTCCTCAACAACCTGCATGATCTTATTGCTCTGGTTGGTCACCTCAGTCTCAATGGTGATGGAAGCATTTCTCTATAGGATTATATGTTCATTGTTGATCTATTGCACTGATCACCTCGAGGGTTTGGTGCTCTCAGGCCCTCATTTCTGCAATTACTCCATCTTGCAAGAGGTGGAGTGCTTCGTGTGGAAGTGCTTCTAGGTTCAGGGAAACTCCCTTCAAGGTGTTAACAGTGGGCCTATCATCCTCATTTTCCATGGTGAGTGCTCCATCAGATAGCACTATTGCGATGGAAGCCTTCCTGTGTAGCATATCAACAGCCTCTGAAGTGTCGATGCCCAAGTTGGTAGACACCATACTAGCGTATGATGCACAGGTTTGCAACTCCTATAACCCGGTCTGGATAGCCCCCAGTATGATCTGCTGCTACCGTTCAAATTGGTGCAGGGCCTCCGCAGTGACATCTCTGACCATGTCACTGATACCATGTAAGTCGCCCTCCATTAATGTGATAGGACCCAGTGAAGCCTTGGTTGCCTTGGATTTCTTTTTGGGCCCTCTCTTTTCTATCTCTCTCGGGCACTTAATGCCAGTAGACGTCTACTAAGGGTTCGCGCTGTGCTACTTTGTGTCTTTGTCTTTAGTATCAGGGGTATTTGACCACGTGCTTTTGCCATAGCCCCGCTCTGTGCCAGCTGTCTATTTTCCTTTTCTCAACCATTTGTGCCATCCTCAGCTTGGCCTCCTCTGCTTCTTCTACATGGTAGACTTGCTTCCACCCACCACCATGTCCGTGGTAGTGTGCCACTCTACCAGCCATTGATCAAGCACTGCATTAATGGCATCATCTATGGCCAGATACGGCAAGTCATACCACTTCTTCGTAGGGTCCTTCTATGCCCTAATTGATACTCGATGGAAATCAGATTTAAACTCAGCATAGCTCTATAGATTAGCATACACCATGGGTGATAATCGTGGCTTTTGATTGATGGCCATCCTGATATTCATTTCCATCAAGATCTAGAAGATCTTGTTGTCTGAAACTCACTACACATCCTTGGTCACCCACAGCAAAGCATACTTCGCTGCTTCAAGAAGGTCTAGCATGATCGAAGAGAACTGACTCTCCTCTAGTAGTTCCCATGCAACCAGCAAAATTGATAGCAAGAGCCACACGTAGTGGAATGTCTTGCTTTTCTCTTTTGCTTCATAGTAGCTCACCAGGAACTCTCCGCGAAGGTAGTTTGACCAGTTAAACTAGACTCCTTCTATGCACTACTATGCAAGTGCAACAATAGGTGTTGACACCTCGTCGGTGTGACATTGCTGCATCACCTTCCCTACAAGGATCTACATTGCTACCATCACAATGGGGTCACACATGCTAGAGATAATATACATTCACGGCTTCTTCACCAGCTCGAATTTCTCCTTCATTAACTCTACAAGAGCCTACTCGGTGCGCTTGCCACCGAAGATCATCACTGGATTCTTACATGTATATGACAGGCATGTTATTCGATGAATTTACAAATCTGTGATGGGTATTGGCTCCTCCAGCCACAGACACCGATCATGCACCAAGCACAACAGTTGCTTGATGACCAACATTGTCACCACCGTGCGGTTATAGTGCAGCACATAGAGCAGGTTGAGCAATCCTGCCTTCTCTACTCCATTGAGCCACTTTTGCTGCTCCAATGTGGTCATCCCTGTATTCGTGTCTATGATGCGGGGCATTAGCTGCTTGGGTGCCAGGTGTGGGAACTTTTCATGGTCCACCAAGTCCCAGTCTTCAAGCTTCAGTATCGGTACTCATGCCAAATGGAGACCATTGAAAGAAATTTCATCTGGTAGTAGAGGGGTTTGTAGTGGAGTCTTACTCTCATCAATGTCCTTTGGGACCTTAGACATAGGCATGCATGGAGGGACACACTCTGGCAACTGCATGGTAGGGTCTGCACCCTAGGTTCAAACCTCCTCTACTTCCATTCCCAAATCGTCATTGTCCATCAGGATGTCTTATATATCCTCCTCTTCTGGTTCTAGGTTTATAGCCTCACCTTTCTCCTGTGCAGCGGACTTTGGTGGGTTTTTCCTTGGCAAGGCGTGCACCGATATGGTAGATTGCTTGCCCTTCTTTTCCTTCCCAACTTCTTTGGTTTGGGTTGGCTTTGGTCTCAGCATTATCGGTGACTTAAGGACCTCTGCCAATACTTTGGCCACTTCCGTAGTAGCTGCTTCCACTTCTATGTCCATTTCCTATGCTAGCTCCTCTAATAATTTATCAGTATTTATAACCTTTGGGGGTGCATATTCATAAGAATTCCTGTGTATCCATCAACAAATTTGAAAATACCCTTGCGGCTATTAGAAGCTCATATTGCTCATGATTCATATGTGCCTCAAAGCTCAATAACTCAATTCTCAAAATGCCAAGTGTTTCTTGCTGGATAGCCACTTGTAATTTATAGGACTTTTAGAATTCAAATATGACCATTCCCCCCAAAATTGGTTCATTAATGTCAGATTAGCGGTATATTTTCAATGATCTAATCCATAAATTTTGTCTTAAATGTGGGTTTCCCGCTCCATTTGGCCTCACTTTTGTCGTCTTTTCCTGAACAGTGACCACAATGGTCACTTTCTGGCTAACCTACACAATTTCTCTGTGGGTAGCATAGCTCCCTCCACGTTGCCACAGACCCAATGACTCTTCCTTGCTTTGCACCATCTTCCAATCGTGCATCTCCCCAACCGAGGATGTGTATTTTATAGTCCTGTGCCTCCTTTCAGCTGCCTAGAGTGCTAAGACTGTGTTGTCGTCATCTAGTCACATGGCTGGACCACTGGTGTATGGATTCAAGTGACTTCCATTCACCTCTCTAGGGAAAGGTTCTCCATTCAATTTGACCAACTGTATCGCTCCTCCATCGATAATATCCTTAACGTCATAGGGCCCTAACCACTGCATCCTGAACTTCCCTGGAAATTTGTCAAACTTACTGTCATATAGCAAAACCAAGTCATTGACCTTAAATGTGTGTGCTTAATGTGTCGATCATGCCATGCCTTTTCGCACTGCTTTTGGACCTCCTAGTGAAATCCAGCGAAAAAACTCTCTTCTTCAAGCTCCTCCAGCTGTGTGAGCCTCTCCTCCAGGGCTTCGCAATCTGTCTTACCTGTGAGCACTGCTATGCATAGACTAGCCATGACGTATTCCATAGGCATACTGCTTCAACCCCATAAAAGAGCCTAAAGGGGGTTTGTCCGGTTAACTTCTTGCATGTCGTTCGATAAGCCCATAATACTATAGGTATGCATAGGTCCTAATCACTTTGCTCAGCATTACAAACCTTGGTCAGTGCATTTTCGAGCACTTTGTTGAATGCTTCCACCATCCTGTTAGCCTGTGGGTGATAAGGTGTTCTCTTCTAATGGTATACCTAAAATTCCTTCGTCAGCACACTGATCATCTCATTCAGGAAGTGCGTACCATGATCACTCATCAAGATATTTGGACAACCAAATCACGTCAGTACATGCTCAAATAGGAACTTCATGGTAGTCGTACCTATGCAATCCTTCACTGGTTGCGCCTCTGCCCAACGAGTCAAATACTCTATCGCCATGATAATTTACCTTGTTACTGTCTTTCCTTGTGGCTGAATAGATCACACAAAATCTATTGCCCACCTCTCAAAGGGTTGCAATGTCATTTGTAGATTCGAAGGCATCTCATCCCTCTACAATGGCCTCCCAGTCATTTGACGCTCACCACATGCCTTGCAATATGCTTTTGAGTCCTAATGGAGGGTTGGCCACCACAACCATGTGCATAGAATCTTCTGCACAATCGCTCTCCCTGCATAATGTCCTCCCGCGGTGCGCCCATCAATGCCCGTGAGGAGGTTTCTTCTTTCGAACTCAGGTACATACCATCACAATATCTCATCAGTCCCCATCTTGTACAGATGCCCAACAATGACAAAGAAATCTATCGTGGGCACCACTAATTCCTTATTTTGTTGGATAGTCTATCCCTTCAAAGCAGTTGCTATCATTAGGAAATGTAATATATCCTCAAAATGACCATCCGCGATGCGCACTGCAAATAGTTGCATGTCAGGAAATCCTTCTTCCAAGTTAGTGGGTTCCTCTAGTGTTTTTATGCACAACAGATGATCTGGTGTTATGTTCACTCGTCTAGGCTTCACAAAAACCTCAAAATCATACTCCTAGAACAATAAGAGCCACCTGCTGATTCTCCCCCCAACCCAAGGTTATTGACTAAGTACTTGACTGCAGAATGGTTAGTATGCATCTTAAAATGGCCTCTCAACAAGTAGTGCCTATACTTTTGAATAATCTTCAGCTTACGAATGTGATAGGATGGTCCAAGCCTTATCTGCCAACCTGCATCATTACTTCTCCTAGCGCTATACATGACGCATCGACATGTACATGAAACTCTTTCTTCCAACATGAGAAGACTAGAATCGGTGTCATGACCATATTTTCTTTCAATATATCCAAGCTCTTCTTATAGTCATCATTCCAATAGAACGTGACATCCTTCTTCAACCATTTCTCCATAGGCATGGTGATCTGGGCATAGCCTTTGATAAACTTTATGTAATATCCTATATATCCAAGGGTAGCGCGCAGTTGTTTCATACTCCTCGATGCTTCCAATTTTATTATGATCATGATCTTTGTAGGGTCTACCATCAACCCCTATCTACAAACCACATGCCCCAACAAGTTCAAAAAAGGAACACAAAGCAGGCACTTCATGAGATTGAGCGCAATCTGGTATATTCGATAGGTATCCAGCATCAGGCGCAAGCTTGCTACATGGCATTTAACCAATCCAAACACAGTCCAATCATCAAAATATACCTCGAGGAACTTATGAATAAATTTGTTAGACACCTAATCCTTAATGGGTTAGTGTGGAAGCCGAATGGACAAAAGGAGTCCAAGAGACCTTGGGATGTGAAACCCAACGGTCACAATATGTACTATAAATGTATATCAGTCGTTAATAAAAAATCGTACTCTCATGTTTTATCTTTCATATTCCTTTACTGCCCATGTCTGTTTAACCTGGTATTAGAGCAGGCGTATTCCTGCCTTTCATAATTAATTTGACCCATTTGTTTTATGGCCTTTCTATGCTATTTATTTCTGCCATGAACTTCATGAATATTTCTTCAGCTAAATTTTAGCTGCAACCTATTAATACCGCTGTCGGTGTTTGCTCTCCATATAGAAGCACCTCCATACTCCTGACACTGCCTACACTGCTCCTCCATATAATTAGCTACTCCTGACACTACATGTGCTACCTCCTGAGAATTTTCTGCCTGAAATCCGCTGCTGACTGACATCTCTGACCTCTATCTGCCATATTCCATTTATAAGACCTACGCTTGACATTCACCTCACATGGGAACGTTTGCGCTTGACATCCACCTGACAGAGGAACATTTGTGTTGTTCATCCGAATAAGTTGATTGCTCTCTGTGCATACTCCCTATTGGAGAAATTGACAGAGCCAAAAGGGAAATGCATGAACCCTGTTCAGCAGTTTCTTTTGCCACTTCATCTTCTTATTTTTGAGATTTTTATTCATATCTGCTTGGTATCATAGATGTTGCACCTTTTATTATCAAAGCAATATTTGTATCAAAGAAATTCCTCTGTTCAACCATGCCGAGCGAAGACCAAGGTTTTTGATTCCTTAATGCAGATGTGTTCCTTGTGGCAGTTTAGCGTTTGTGCTCGCCCCATACAGGAGTTGAAGCGTGAAGTAGCGCTACTGCGAGAGTGTGCTATTGAAGTTTGACGGAGTGTTGCGCACCATACCTGTGTGAGTGGAACGTTGCTTCATGAATGGTGCGTGAAACATGAGGGCACTGCTCCAATAGGACCACCATACATGCAGCTGCATGGAGGACCACTTGTTTCATACCACATTTGGCGACCTGTTCAAAGCATTCAAGCAATACGTTGTGAAACTGTTTGCTTTCAGCAGATCCGATACAGCTGACATTTTTAGAACATTTGCTGGAGGATCACCTTCCATTTTACTAGCAAAATATAGTATCAAAGTGCTGTAGTGCTATGGTCTCATGTTGTATGATATATACCTGGCGTCGTTGCTGATTTATCTAACCCTCTGTTGAAATCTGAGATGATGCCATTGGCATAACCGACACAGCTTCCATTATCATGATTTCTCTAAACTAATCATCCAAGGTATGTAGCCTAAAGGTTCTACATTCGATATTAGAAATATTTTGCTCCCAATTCATACATTTTCTTGAACCGATTTGCAAACCTTCCGAGGAGCAGCTGTTGATATTCAACAACGCTATATCAACACTACTACAGCTTTTGCTTCCCATTTTTTTAACATTGACCATTGAATATTATTGCTGAATTATTATGTATGTGTTGTCCATTTACATTAAATATATGCATTGTATTACATTTAACACTTGAACGCAGCTCCATACTGCTGAAAGGAATGAGTTCTGAAGGAGAATGTAAGGTCAAATCTATGTGCGTGTAGCAAAGATGAGTTTGATGTTTGTTGGCCCTTCATCTTCAGTGTTCTTCATGTGTGTCTAACATGCCACATCAGAATTCTTTGAGTTTCCCAGCCAAAAGAACAATGATTATTCATGATATTACTTGCCACCTGTGCATGACAAAACTCAAATGAAACATTGAAGCAACCCAAGATGGGGGATATTTCTTGGAAGGTGTGACTCAATGACTGTCAGTCTTAGCGCTGCATACAATTGGGATAAACTGAAAGCTGGGATAAACTGAATGATGTGTTGTGATGAGCACTGTTGTGCGAGTTGGTTTATGCTTTGCATAAGTCTAATCTTCATGTGGCTCCATTCAAAATGCCCCATTCAAATTTGTTGAAGCAGTAAGATCCCTACACATTGGTTCATATTTGAGGATTCTAATGCACTTAATACATGTTAGTATATGCTTAATACAAAATGTTGAATTGGTATGTGTATTGAAAAAAAAGGATAGTGGTATTTTTCATAGCTATAGGGTCATAACAGATTTAGGAATCGAATGAATATGTGCTGGGTTCTAACCTCTTTGAAGGATCCAAGCAAGTTTGCAGTTGCTGCTGCCCCAGTGCAGCATTGTATTTAAGACATTCAGAGACAGTTTTTTCTTTTGGAAAACTCCACTTCGACGCGATTTCTATGTTATTTGGTCTTTTGCTCAACAAACATTGATAGGATTTTACTGCTATTGGGGGCTAGTTCGTCACTATTATTTACAGTTTTTGCTGGATGAAACGGAGTTTCTGCGTTGTTGTATTAAAGAAAGAGGTTTTGCGTGTCTTAAATTTTTGGGTTTTTAATTTGTAATTTTCCAAAGATCTGGATGCCTAGAAGAATTGTGAAATATTTTGTAATTTTGTAATTTTCCAAATATCTGGACGCTGGGAAGAATTGTTTGCAAAAAAAAAAAAAAAGTAGAGTTGTTTCAGTACTCTTTTGTTGTAAGTGAAAATGGCTTTAATTAATGATGTATTAGGTTTATTAAATACCTTGATATATTCCACTACTGATGGGAAGGTAAAAATCAACAAAGACACTCTATGTGCAATTCAGACCTGCCTATATAATGCACAGGAAAAGATCGATTTTTTGCAAATTGAATCACAGCTATAGAAAGAAGAGCTACATCAAAATAGACATCATTCTGAACCTATTTCTGTTCAGAATGTTGAGACTGCAACCCATCAGCAACAATTCAATAATGTTACAGTTCATTCAAATAAAACAACAAGGTTACATGCATATGCAGAGGTTTAGCTTGCACTTCCCAAGCCCATCATTAGACCTTGGGAAGAACTTGTCCATATCAAGCACAAAACTGGTCTTGGATATGACAAGGACTTGTCCTTTCATATTCCAGACTATGCCAAGCCCATTCAGTTTCAGAGTGCTAGATTCATTCATGACAGTTCACATGCTCTTCATGAGAGTTCACATCCAGCTGTTCTAGATTCTGCCCCTCTTTCTCAACAACAACAACAACAACATATTGTAAAATGCCAACACTATGACCGAGTTGGCCATTTGAAAGATCAATGTTTTGATCTTCATCCATGTAAGTACTGTCATAAAACTAGTCATTGTTCACACAAATTCTTCAGAAATAAATGTCCTACAAGAACAAAGATTCATCTTGGATGGATCTCTTCTTGGCAATGGGCATCAACAGCCAAGAAGATATTCCAAACACATGTCAGAACTTGTTCTAAAGTATTGAACGGTCTTGCAGTTGAGTTTTCTCCATCATCTCACCTTGTATCTGATGGGGGGGAAATGATGGTCATCTACAAGCTTCAAAGTCACATCAAGTGAGCCTGAGCAACAACCTGCCACACCAGTTTCAGATTCATAGCTAGAGACAAAGATGCTCGTGAACATGCCTTCAGTTGGTAATCTGGGACACTTCCTCTAGTAGAAGACTTCAGCTTCTTTCCAGTTTCGGAAGAATTCCAAGAACAAAATTGGGGACACTTCCTCTAACAGAAGACACCATCTTCTTGCCAGATTTGGAAGAGTTCTAGGAATTACATTAAGCATTCCAGAGTTTTTGGTCGTCCTTAAACCATCATAGGCTGATACTTCCCTTTTCAGGTTGAAGTTCTCCCTTTTATGTGAGGTGAGACCTCCCTTTCATGGTTGGAGGTTTCCCTCTTCAAAACAATAGGAGCACTTCCTCTAGCAGAAGACTTCAGCTTCTTGCCAGTTTTGGAAGAGTTCCGAGAACTGCACTAAGCATTCTAGTGTTGGTGGTCATCCTTAAACCACCACCTTTTCTACCAGCATTTCAGAGAGCACATTTAGCCTAGTGATGCCATGCATTTTTTACACATTTTGTATTACAGCTCTCTTCTTGGACTCATACATAACCATTCGGATTAAGGGGGGGAATGTTGGACACCTAATCATCAATGGGTTAGTGTGGAAGCCGAATGGACAAAAGGAGTCCAAGAGACCTTGGGATGTGAAACCCAATGGTCGCAATATGTACTATAAATGTATATCAATTGTTAATAAAAAATCGTACTCTCACATTTTATATTTCATATTCCTTTGTTGCCCATGTGTGTTTAACAAAATTCCTTGAATGTGGCAAAAACTACGCGTGAGAAGATCACCGACACATTATTCAATCCAAATGTCATTAGAGTGTACTGAAAATAACCCCACTCAGTCGTGAAGGTTGTCTTGCTCCTATCCTTTGGTGCGATTTTGATCTAGTGGTACCGAGAGAACCCGACAGGGAAGGAATATGCTTCCTAGCCACCTACATTGTCCAACACTTCATCAATGAATGGATTCCAGAAAGGATCATGTACACAAGAATCATTTAACTTTCTGAGATCCACCTTATCCTTATTTCATCCTTCTGCTTCCTTTCCTATACCAGCATTGGACTTACCTAATTAGATTCTTCGAGAGGGTCAATGGTGCCTGTCGTGAGCATCTTGTCCAACTCTAAGTGGACCTTTTCCTTATATTTCGGATTGAGATGGTAAGGCCTTTGCTTAACCGACTTTGCATTGAGTTTCAATGTAATCTTCATCATTCCCAAGTCCCCGATTATCCCTTTTAGATCCATAAAATTGGTAGGGAATAAATCTTGGTATTCGTGGAGCAATTCAACAAGTTTATCTACCATTGTGTCATCCAAATAGTCTCCAATCTTCACAAACTTGGGTTCTGACTCTGTATCAATGTTTACTTGTTTTGTTTTAAACAATGCAGTTATGTCGAGGTTCTCAATCTGCGGTCCTTGAACCTCGAGGTGACCTTTTTTTTTTGGAATGTTAATCTTCCACAGATCCTCATCCTCTTATTCAATATTTACATTATAACACTCTAGCGTGTGACTCACCTGAGTAGTCCATTCAGGCTGAATCAAGTCTAAAGGATCCTGTGGTATCCTAAAGATTGTTGCTTTCACTTCTTGTAGTGCTTCATCAATACTGTCAAACACACCCTTAAAACTGAATGTCATCATGGATCCCTCGTGCAGGATATCCCATTTTCTTGTCCCATGGCGAAGCTTGATTTCTACATACCACTTCATCGGGACAATATCTAGGGTGTGACAGAACAAGTGCACCCATTTAGGTTGGGGCTTTTCTCCATAAGCCTGGGTCCATTTGGCCAAATGCAGGCTCAGATCATCTTGTCAATCATACTTGTCTGTCATTTGCATCTTAGACTTCCCAAATTTTGTTCTTATCATCCTCCTACATTTGCACAAGTCATCGAAGCTTCCCTTGTGCATACCCCACCATCTTACAGGCGTAGTGCTTAAGGCCTAGTCCAACGGCTAGAAGCATTGCTTTTCTAGTACCTCCCTTTCAAATGCATCCAAAAAGATATCTACCTCATTCAGACCATCATAAGTAAGCATATTTCTTACTTCTGAGGACACACAATGCAACGATCAGGCCATCATGTTGCAGTTCAGCGTATTCACTTCATGTAACCAGTTCTTCCAGCACTCTAACTCTTCATCGGAGTCCGAAGTGGAGGAACTCTCATGATCTCATGTGATTCATCCATCCATGGTGGACTTCACCCAATCTTGATCTCACGCCATTATCTTGTAGATACAGTCTAAATCATCATCCCTCTCATAATCATGAGTTGGTTCCATATAGCGCGATCCATTAGTAGGATCTAGAGGTACTATTATGCGTAGTGATTTCTTCTCAAGGATCATCTTCCGCTTTTTCAGATTGATTACCACGTTCATATCAGTGGCCGAGTGGATTCCTAGGAGTGCAGTACAGGGATTGTTGTCATCCACTATCTATATTACTTCAAAATCAACCAGTGCACTCACTTCCTCAATATCCACAGTCACCCACTGCAACTGCCCCATGGGGATGATCTTCTACTGATTCGCCATCCTTATCTGAATCGGAGACCATTGTAGCGTGGATCTCCCCATTTGTTCTCAAGTCTCCTTCGATAGGACATTTGTGTCTAACCCCAGGTCCAAAATAACCTGATCCATCTCATACTCTCCTATCTGCGTTGTCAGTCTCATCTCCTATCTCGTCCATGTTTTATGCTTGCCAATCTTTCGTACTATATGCGGCTCACCCGGCATGGTTCCAACGCATCTATTGATGAGCTCTTGTAACCTTTTCATAGCCTTACTATCACCCAGTAACTTCATGTAGGTTTCTAGGAAATTTGTGAGCATAGAGGGTTCCATCTCTTGTTGAGGCTTATCCTTGTTTCCTGAGGTGGAGGCCTCAACAAAGCTCTTCTTAGCTTCCATGAAGGTTTCATCTGCGTGCTCCAAATCAAACTCAGCCTCCTTTGCTAATGCTTTGTGAACCCATGTGCTATCTTCTAGTTGTTTCCGCTTGTCATCTTCTGTCACGATTGCAAGTTTCTGAGCACTATATTTACATTGGGATCCTCTTCGTACAGCTCAAACCTCACCATCTGCAAGTTTTGAGTTGGCGGAGGTGGTAGCGCCCCTTTGTTATGTATCCTAGTTATTAGCATAGGACAGTCTTATGTTTGATGATCAAACAGCACGCAATACTTGCACGATGGATGTGCTGGATTAGCTCAATCAAGGGCATAGTGTCCTGGTCCTCCACAATTGTCGCAAATCAACTATCCTCGACCTCTGCCAGGTCCTCCTCTGCCCTGGCCTCGTCCGCGCCCCTGAAATCATGTCCACGCCATCCTTGCGCTCTGGTCAAGGGGTCGTGTTTCAGTAAGGAATGATGAGCATACTTGCAGGAGCTATGAATTAATGATGAAGATGAAATTATCATACTTTTTCTCCAATAAAAAAGTAAAATTGGAAAAAAAGAACTATCACTATCTCATGCATACGAAAAGATTTAAAATAAATATAAAGTTGTTGAACTTTTATATACATTTGGATGTATTCCTTAACCTTGAATGATTATCAATGCAATATGTTTTCCTCTTTATTTTTCTAAATCTTCTAAAATATTATTAAATTTATTTTTCATAAAAATTGTTTACTTTTTTTTTATTTACAAATTAATTTAATATTATCTATTTTTTTTAATATAATTTGTTCAATTAGATATAATACAACATTAATTTTTACTAGCAACCATATTGTTAGATACCTAAATTCTCAGGATTAAGTTTGGGTTAGTGTATTATAGTGAGTAGTTATTGGAATCTAAGAAACTTGGAAAAGTGAATCCATTGTTTACCTATTGTATTAATATGTACACTATGTACATCATTCTTTGGTATCATTCTCAATAATATAATTGTGTTGGTTTCTAATTTATGCCTTACAATAGTATTAAAGAACCGTTAATTTTCTCTATTAAATAGGTGAGCTCCTATTTTCTAGGACTTCGATTTTTAAACCTTGACTTGAATATTTTGATAGAAAACAACTAGGTTGCATTGAATTTGAGATTTATCCTTTCTAACATGGGATAGATCTATGGCAAGTCCAACTTGTAATTGATAAGAAGTCTCGAGAATTCCATTAATTCAAATGTTGGAATTTATGCATCAATTCATTCAATGAAGGTTATATTTATACTTGAAAAATACGTTTAAAATAGCTATAACTAGAAATACGTAATTTATAACTAAATCCCTAAACTAAATCTCTAACTATACAAAATCTGGAAGGATTACAACATTTCCCCCATTTATCTGAAGGGACATCTGACATACCAAGTAAAGATCTAAATTTATCGAACTTTTCACGCCCCAATGCTTTAGTAAAGATATTTGCAATTTATTCTGACATTAGAGAATGTGTCAGATGAATTGTTTTGGCCTCCACATGATGTTGAATAAAATGATACTTGGTGTTGATATGTTTGGTTCGATCATGAAACATTGGATTCTTGGCCAATTCAATTGCAGAAGAGTTGTCAACAAATAAAGGGGTTGAAGCTTTTTGTTTCTCGTGCAAATCTTCAAGTATTTTCCGAAGCCAAATGATTTCCTTAGTGGCTTGAGCTGCTGCAACAAAATTGGCTTGGATGGTAGAATCAACAGGAATAGATTGCTTGTGTGATGTCCAACTGATGGTTGTTGATCCAAGATTCATCAAACAGACAAAAGTAGAGACTCCATTCTCTTTATCTCCATCAAAATCGGAATCCAAATAACCAGCAAGATGGAAGTTTAAAACTTTGGTATATTTGATGCCGTAAGTTTGTGTTCATTTTAAATATTTCAGTACTATTTTTGCTACTACCTAATGCCTGTCATAAGGATGATGGATAAAGCTAGAAATTATTCCTACAACAAATGTTATATCACGACGAGTAATAGATAAATAAATCAAACTTCCAACAAGTTGCCTATACTTTGTTGGATCTTCAAATGATTTTGCTTCTTCTGAGGTAAGTTTCAAATTCTACTCCATTGGTGTAACAATAGGATTATAATCCATCATACTATATATGTTCAATAACTTACCAACATACTTCTTCTGAGAGATGAAAATATGTTGTGGTTTTTGGTCAACTTCAATTCCAAGATAATAATGAAGTAAACCTCAATTTTTCATGTCAAAAACCCTTTTCAATTCCTTCTTAATAGATGATATATATTCATCATTGTTTCCCATGATCATCAAATAATCAACATATACAACTAGATATACAACTAATCTTCCAACTTTCTAAATGAAAAGAGTTGCATCATCTAGGTCAAAATGTTTATAATTTAACTTTAGAAGATGTTCAGTTAGTTTCTCATACCATGCTCTTGGCGCTTGTTTCAAGCCATACAAATACTTCATTAGTTTTCAAAACTTTTGTTCTTTCCCTTTAACAGAAAAACCTTCTGGTTGAAACATGTAAACATCTTCTTTCAAATCTCCATTTAAAAAAGCATTTTTGACATCCATATGATGAATTTTCCATCCTTTCTGAGCTACAATAGAAAACAAAGATCTAATAGGGCCCCATTTAGCTATAGGAGAAAATGCCTCTATATAGTCAATACCCTCTTTCTGTGCATATCCCTTCGCTACAGGTCTTGCCTGGTGTTTTTCTAGTGAACCATCAATGTTATACTTAGTTTTATAAATCCATTTGCAACTAATAGGTTGGATGCCAACAGAAGGATCCACCAGCCACCATGTGCCATTTTTTATGAGAGCATCATATTCTTTTTGCATTGCATCTTTCCATTGATCATAACTAGTAGCTTCTTTAAAACAAGTAGGTTCACAATCCACAAGAAAGTTAAATTCACAATGACAATAGTTACCTGATGATCTTCCAGTCTTAAACTCATCATATTTCTTTGGAAATGTTTGAATACGAGATGATGTTCACAAAGGTTGTGTAGGAAGTTTCTCATCTTCTTCATTTGTCTCAGTTCTTTCCATTTCTATCCTTGTTAACTCTGTTGTTGTTTCTATCCCTATCATGTTTGTAGAAACACTCGCATCAACTAATTTCTCATCAATAGTAGAATTATCAGCATTGAGAGAAGGAAAATCCACAAACTAATCTAATATAAGTATCCCCCTTTAGGATGTGGAAGTATATTATCCGATTCATAATAGAACTCTTGAGGCACAATCTATTCTATCTGATTAAGTTGTCTATCAACAGTGAGGGAATCTTTATCAGATTCAAGAAAAATTACATCTCTTGACAAAATAATTTTCTTGTTCTCTTCAACATATAATTGGTATGCCTTACAAAGTCATAGAATACCGTAAAACAATACATTTTCATCTCTATGTACTCAACTTAGTCCTTTGTTTTTTTAGGAATCAAAGCATAACATTGAGAACCGAAAAATCTGAGATGTTTAAAAATAGTAAGATGATTATACCATATATCATATGGAGTTTTGTTGTTAATGATAGAGGATAGGCACTGAATTCTAATATATGCTGCGTAGAGTGTTGTTTCTCCACAAAACATCGATTGTACATTCTTAAAAAACATCATTGACCTTACCATATTAAGCAATGTTCTGTTCATTTGTTCTGCAACACCGTTTTGTTGTGGATTATATGGTATTGTGGTCTGGTGTTTGATTCCATTCTCTTCCAACTATTTTTCAAATACATGTGAAGTATATTCTCCTCCATTATTAGTTCTTATAGTACCAATATTTAGTTGAGCTTCATTTGTAATCAAGAGAAGAAATTTTTTAAACACATAAAAAACTTGTGATTTTTCCTTAAGTAGATAAACCCAACACATCATTGAATAATCATCAATAAAAGTTGGTATGTATTTATTTCCATTTTCAGTTGGTACAGGCATAGGTCCACACAAATAAGAGTGTATGAGACTTAATTTTCTTGTAGCTCGAGAAGTAGAATTCTGAAAAGATTGTTTGTGATGCTTGCCCAATATGCAAGCATTACATGGGGTCAATTTTCTAGGAACTATTGGAGGTCGTTTAATCCCATATTGTCTCATAATTCTAATACTTTCATAATTAATATGATCAAGGTGTGCATGCCACAACAAAGAAGATGACAAAGTATCTTTTTTCAGAACCAAATAATTTGTGTTCAATGTAACAGACAACGTACCTTTCAATTTCAACAATTTATCTTCTTCTACACCAATCATTACATTTTTATTGTTAGCTTCTCTTCAAATCTCCACTTTACCATCAAATATGTGGATGGAATGTTCATGTTGTCTTATTTGTACAAGAGATAATAACTTTCTTTGGAACCGAGGAATGTAAAGAACATCATTCAAAGTATAATCAGAAAGTCCAAAATTTTTTAACTGAATAGAACAAATCCCTAATGGTTTGATTCGAGACCTATTAGAAAAATACACTACTCCATTAATATTATCTCTAAATTGTTCAAACAAATCTCTTCTAAAGGTCATATGACAAGTGGCACCTGTATCTAAAATCCAACTGTCATGCCATGAATAAAAAGAGGTACAAAATATATCTTCCATATGAAAATTACAATAAGCAACAACATAATGTGCATTCTCTGAACACTATCCTTTTTCTGGAATTATATGATCTTTCCATTCAAGAATTTGTTTTTTTTTCTTTCATTAATTTTCTCCTAGGGAGTTCTACAATTTGCAGCTATATGTCCAATTTTACCACATCTAAAGCATTTTACAACTATTTTATTAGGAAAATTTCTTTGTTTATCATTATGTTGTCTATCTCCCTGAATATTTCTACCTCCCTACCTCTATAATTCTTCTTACCTCGACCTTTATTACCCTTAGTATTTCTTCCAGATTCTTCTTGAGGCTTTTGGTCTTTTTGAGCAAGACATAGGGTTTTAGTATTAGAATTATGTGATGTTTCTTTCTTCCCAAAAGCCTTCTCTCTTTCTGCAATTTTCCCTAATAATTTATCAAAATCTAAATCTTTTAACTGCCCACTAGCTTGGAGAGATTCCAAGTAGTGTGAATAACTAGGGTAAAGAGTATTTATAAAAGCAGTGAGTTGCAAATCAACCTTAACTCCAGTAGATTCAATTTCATCATTGATGGCTTTAATTTCAGAAGCCAGTTTTAGAGCATCATTATCGTACACTTGCAAATTAAATAACTTCAACAATAATTAAATTATCTCGAATTCAGAATGTGAATCATAAAGTTGTTTTAGTTTGTTATGGCATCATATGATGCTTTATTCTGAGCAATGTATCTGCTTACCTCTTCTGAGATTAAAGTAGAAATTAAGGTATAGGCCTTTTTATCCTTACCTTGCAAGATTGCTAACTATTTCTCCTCGTCAGGCTGGTTCGGTGAATTCTCTTCTTTTCTTTCACAAATTTCATCCCACAAATCACTAAAAATAAGTGTATTTTTAACCTTCCTGAACCATTCTTGTTCATTTTCCTTTCTGAACAAAACAATCCCAATTAAAGATACCAAGGAGTTCAATTTTTTTCAGACAATGACAAAATTCTTAAAAAAAAAACTGTTATGATTACAAGAACAAAATTCCTTCAAAAAATTTCTATTTCAATCATTAGAAAAAAAAAAATTATCAGCAACCCAATGGTCGGATATTAAAAATAGCAAGAGCAGAGTCTCCACCAATATTAAAAAACTACCAGAGAAGAGTCTCCACTAATATTAAAAAACTACTAAAGAAGAGTCTCTACTAAGCACACCTCTACCAACATTGCTGACTCCACCAATGTTGTTGCACACACTACCAGGTCACGCCTCTACCAACACTACTCACAGTTAAGTATTCAGGGCAGCGAGCACATCTTCTTTGCTTGTTTACAACAATGGAGGATTTGGTTTACAACAGTGGAGGATCTAGACGTTCTGGTTCAACGGAGTTTGATCTATAAAAAGTCTAGAAAATTCTATTGATTTAAATGTTGGAATCTATGCATTAATTCATTGAATAAAGGTTACATTTATACTGAAAAATATAACTAAAACCATTATAACAAGGAATACCTAATTTATAACTAAATCCCTAAGTATAATCCCAAAAGAAAAATTACAACAGTGATTATTTATATTGTGTTACATGTCTTTATTTAAAAAGGTACGTAGATTTTTAGAGAGGAGTTTATACTTGGAAGGTCTATTTGATAGGTCAAAGTACATTTACAATTTTATTTTTACTTTGCAAGGGTGTTTATTCATTCAGAAAGAATGTCTTTTATCTGTTTTCAACATTTTAAATGTAAAGACAATTATTCATATTTTACTTGTCATAGATTATAAATGGGTTCATTTTCTTTTGAAGCCACCCTTTTTAAAGCTGATTGCAAGTTTTTCGGTTGAAGCCCACACCACATACCATGTTACAAAAATAACGAAGTCTCCCCTCTTGATCGTTGATCTGCCCCACCATGAGGAAATTACTTGGGTTTCCATCAATCCCGACAGCGCAAAGGGTTTCCATAAGTCCTGAGAGCGCTCCACGAGCCCATTTAAAGGTGGATAAATACGATGAGGAAATATCTTCCAAAACGTTTCCATCAATCCTGACAGCGTTCCATGAGCACATTTAAAGCGCTTAGTCTAACGAGGTGAAGGAGTTGTTTAGAAAGTTATGGAAATTCTGGTGCTGAATCTATTTTTACTATAAAAAGATGATTCAAATACGGTATGTATAAAAAATTTTGAAATTTTTTTGCGTGGATTCCTGCCACTTTTGATCATCCAGAGAATTCCTCAACCTGGTTAGAGGACTCCCATTTAAAATCAAAATTTCCTGAAAAATTAAAAAATCCTACCTTTTCCCAATAAAATAATAAAACTGAAGATGTAATTGTCGCTATCTCATGATAGGAAAATATTTAAAACAAGCATAAAATTGTTGAGCTTTTATATTCAATTGTACAAATGCATAGATTCCTTAGCCTGGTTGAGTAATTATCAATAAAATATATCTTATTAAAACCATTTTTCATTAAAATCATATATTTTTTTAATTTTGAGTAATACAATTTTCTAAATTAAATATAATATAATACTGATCTATAGTAACTACTAAACTTGGTCATTAAAATATCTAAAACCAAGAAGGGAGTTATCAATCAGAAAATAGGGAAGTGTGTGAAAAAAAACATGTGTAATTAATATATATATATATATATATATATATAATCAATCTATAATATATATATAATCAATCTTTCGTTATATTATTAGCAAGAGCCACTGAAATCACCTACGTGCCCTCTCTTGCAAGTAACAAGCATAGGAGCTTGGCATGTGATCGTGCCCTTTCTTGCAAGTAACAAGCTCTTGAGCTTGGCATATTATGGATCAATCACGTCTATCTATTTTAGAGAAGGGAGAAGGCCATCAAGAGGAACATCAGAAAATTTGTTCATGCAGTTTTGATGATAATAGTGGATAATAAAAAGAAATTTATGAATGAATCAACCAATTTAGATAATTGAAGATAACCTCATTCTTGTACATGGTGGACTGAGTTTAACTGCAAAATTGAATTCGATGTTTAATTATTAATAAGATTCTATTTCTGAAGGATGTATAAATAAGATTGTACTTTTTGAACCATGTTGTTAATATATAAATTTAGAAAAGAAAATATTTATTTATTTATTATAATTTTAATTTTATTAATAATATTTCTGAATTTTATTTTTTTATACCATTGTTATAAAGATTGAAATTCATGAGTAATAAAAAATAATATTTATTAATATATATAATATAAAAAATTAAAATTTTTAATTATATTAATAATCTATTTTTGCTATTCTAAACTTTATAAAATATTTTACAAAATATTTATAAAAGCTTACTCTTAATATTTTCCACTTTATTAGTCCCTGCCTGGGACTAATAGCGATCGATAGATCGTTGACCAGCGATTAATTAACTTTGACCAAATAAAATTTTCTTTGCATGTCAAGTTTAAACCAATGTTTGAAATAAAATTTTCTGTTCATATGCTTGCAAACAAACTTTTATCCAAACTTTCAACTTGCACCTCTTATTGCCGGGGAGACTGCATGATTTTGATGAAACTTAGGATAATCTGTTTGAAATTTAACAATAATCTGTTTGAAATTTAACAAATGCATATTTTGATGAAACAAATATTGGGGCAATATGATGTTATCCAAAGTACGGTTGATATGCCACTTGTCTCGTGCATAGCTTTGTGGTCTCGTGCATAACTTTGTGGCAAGCTGCATGTAATCACCTGTCTCATGCTGGACTCAATACTGATTCACAATACTACCCTTCCATTACAGATGGACAACCTCTTTAACAGAAGCTTAAATTCTTATGGACTCCTGCTGTCTTGTAGATTTAGATTCCATAGATTATATCTAACTTGACTATCCTGCACAACCTGCACAAAGGTGAGTTTTTTTTTACAAGAATGGCTTTAGAAGCGATTGAAGGTCCGCCTGTCCAGCGTTTCCATCTTCCTGTTACAGGTATTAAATCTCTCTTCTTATTGTTGGTTCTCTACTGTGTCAATCGTTTTCCCTCTTTCGGGTTTTAAGTTACAGCTAATACATAATCTTTTTTTGCAAAAACGGGGGGAATGGCTACGCATCCTGCCACAGCGTTGGGAGGCAGAACAACTTACAAGCCTCTCTCAGGACTTCAAAAAGAACTGGGTATGTTTATATCTTCCTATTTGGAAGCTTTCCTGGCTCAGCTGAGAGTGAAAGGTGCTTCAGTTTCCTTTAAAAAAATTTAGCTTAGTATTTTTCGGTAGCGCCAACTGTCGCTTCTGCCTATTAATTTGGTTTAAACCATCTCCAGACCTCGTTGCGAGACAAAAGTCCAGAAATCGGTTTCTCGGAGCTCTATGGTCGCTCTTAAATGTCGGAGCGTATTACCAGGATTGTCAAAGTTGGTCTTTAATTCTGTGTCGAAGGTGTTGCCAAGTTTCCCAAGGCCAAAAATTAGGGTGAAAGTATGACCTGCGTGTTGGTAAATTTAAATTTTAGATTTCTCGATAGCTTAATCCTGAACAAAACAAAAGTAAAATAAATCTACGTTGATCCTATAAAATCTCTTACTTTTGTAAAATAGTTTGTATTCGTGTACCAGAATGTTAATTAGATTTACTTATTACATGATTTATATGTATATCAATATAGGATAAATCACTCTTAGTTTTTTGCTCTTATACAATTTAACTCAACTCTTTTATATATTTGTTTTTTTTACTATGAATATACAAAATTTATTTTCTTCTATTTTTTTCTCAAGCCGTGTAATTTTATGAATTGTGAATTATTGAAAGATTTATAGTGACTGAATATTTTACAAATTGAAAGGACTGAAAACATCTGATTAGCTTAATAGATATGGCATGGCTTATGGAAAGTTATAGACAGTTGGGTTTATATGTATTTTGTGATATTTTTTATTATATTATAGGCCAAAAATTAGGGGGAATGTATGACCTGCGTGTTGGTAAATTTAAATTTTAGATTTCTCGATAGCTTAATCCTGAACAAAAGTAAAATAAATCTACGTTGCTCCTATAACATCTCTTACTTTTGTAAAATAGTCCGTATTACGTTGCTCTTATACAATTTAACTCAACTCTTTTATATATTGGTTTTTTTTATTATGAATATACAAAATTTATTTTCTAAGTGTATGACTTTGAAGATTCGGTTTTTGAAACAGCAGCTTCGGATTTGGCTTTCTCGGGAGATTCTGGAACAAAGGATTATGATTCTGATTTGGCGGATGGAACAGTTCATGCGTATGTTCCTTCCAAACCTACCTACTACCTACTGTTTAGTGAAGCAGAGAGGCAGAATGGGAGCTCAAGGATCTTAGACAACCTACTAACCCAGATTGCTAGAGAAGAGGAATGCAGTAACACAGAAAACTAAAAAGGTATTGGATCTCAAGAAAACTAACAAGGAGTTTAAAGCTACCATAGATGCAGCCATTGAAGACCTAAGTTGGAAGAAAAATTTAGATCAAAGCCTTTCAGCCAGTTAGAAACCATCAACAACAACATAACAACAACATGAGACAACGAATACCTGGGATGCCAGGAAGCCCGTGGAGTGGAGGAAGAAATCCGGGCCAGGTCCCAGATCTCACAAGGTATAGAGAGTTGTCTTAGGGGCAGAACGAAATGCAGTTTCTTTCGACCAGCCCCGATTATCCTAGTGAGCGAGAAGCAAGTCCTGGTTCTTTTCTTATACCAGCCTCAGGTTCAGCCAACTTCGGTTGATTTCTCCCAGCTCTCGGGTGAGTTCGTCAAGCCATCTTGCAGTTTGAGCTATCGCTTTGTTGTGTTGTCCATCTTGTTTGACAAGTTGTAGGGTAGTGGGCCCAAAGAATTACACAAATGGTAAATTTGTGGGCCCACAGCATGAAACGTGGTGAGTGCAAAGTTTATGGTGCATAGCAAAGCCTACGTGTTAATCTTAACTTCGCATGTGCTCAATCAGGAGTTGACTCTGTTATTATTAGTTTTACTATTGTTTTCAATTTTCTTTACTAATAATTTGTTTATATTAACCAAACCGTTACCTATATTAATGCGCTTAGAATTCAATGCAATTGTATTATTATTATCTAACCTATTAAGTTCCTGTTATCATCCATACCATTGTTATCAATTTTCTTTTCTAATATTCGATGTTCATTTTGTTATCTAACCTATTTCTTATTTCAACTAAATTTATTGTATCGATGTTATAATTTATATCATTGTTTAGTAATTGGTTTCAAGAAAATTTGTTTCAATCAAGCACATCTGTACCATCTTCTTATAGCAAGACATGTAATAAATCTGTATTATTAAATGTCAATAATCTCTGTTGTTTGCTGCAGGTAAGGGTTACCACGCTCAAATTCTGGGTACATTGAGGACTATTTAACACAACTTATTTTCTCAGGTTCTTTTCTTGCTCCGCTCCATCACCAAAATAGTCGGAACGAGATCTTTAGTTATATGGTCATGGCTACTTTTGTTAGTTTTCTTAGTTTTTGTTTAAGTAAATAGTTTTGTCGGATGGTATCTATGCATCCCACCGGTTGTAGTCTTACGATTCAATGCAGCTAATCCTACAGAGGTCATAGGTATTGTTTCTCTTGCCTTTGCGATGGTTTAGACTATTTACTTCTACATTAAAATTGTTAACCATGGTAAAAACAATTTATACTCACAGCCGTTCACGCACACCTCTTACTTTGCTAAAAAAATGTCCAATACGTTGCTTGCAAATCGATGTAAAACTGTCTTCGGTCATTATTAAA
>APFE030661019.1:19178-51862 GCA_000404065.3 Pinus taeda | reverse complement strand
AATTTTAATTTAATGTAATGGAATCATATATAATCATTCATATATATAAAAGAAATAAGAGCAAAAAAATAAAAATTAAGAAAAAGGATAAAAGTTAAATATAAAAAAATTCAAATTATAAAAATAAATTTTCATGCAAATTTTATTAAAAATAAATCAAATTAAATTTAAAATTAAGGGAAAAAAATTAGAAAACAAAAAATATATCATTAAAGATAAAAAAATAAAAATAAAGTGAAAGACTAAAATTATCATGAATATAAATATAAAGTATTAAAACTAGCAATTGCACCACATGTTGCAACATAGAAGAAAGAAGTAAAACATTTATGCAATTTTCTTCTTTTACTCTTTTCTTTTTTTTAATCATTTGTTATGTTTCAAGGAGATTCCAACCAGGTCAATATTCCATAATGTGTTCAATAATAAGCTATGCTATGTCACAAAGTTCTCATTTAAATTTCCAGATATGACCTCATCTATTGATGAATGCAGATTGTACCAGTAAAACCTTTTTCAATTGAACAAAACGGCCAAGAAAAAAGAACACCAACATGGAACATAAACAAACAGAGTATATTCTTCTTGCCTTTCCTTTCCTATGGATCTTATGTTCTTGTTCACTTTTTACTTTTATATGTTCTTTTAATTTGCACTGAATATATCTTACTATTCTATGACATAGCATAAATCTTGAAAGAGAAAAAGAAACAATTGAAGAAATAGAATGCATAACCCAATTAGAAAGGGCAAGCCAACCGCTTGTTTTGCAAAGGTATGTCTATGACAACTATACAAATATGCTAATTTGTATTTTGAATATTAATGTTTACTATATATGCATTCTATTTTTACATATGTATGGTTCTATGGTTTTAATGTTCTTGTTCATTTTTTAGTTCTATATGCTCTTTCAAATTGAACTAAATATATGCTGCTATTCTATAACATAGCATAAATTCTGAAAAGGAAAAGAAACAGTTGAAAAAATAGAGGGCATAACTCAAATAGAAAAGGCAAGCCAACCACTTGTTTTGAAAAGGTATGTTTATGACAACTATACAAATATGCTATTTTCTATTTAAAATATTAATGTCTATTATATATGCATTCTCTTTTTATATATGTATATTTAAATATATATAAATTAGAAAATGTTGGACGAGTGGAGAGAGCACTTGTAGTAAGTCCCCTCAGACAATGCAGCAAGAAGACATGTACAGGTTAGATATCATAATTTGTTTATTAATTGCTTATCACAAAATACATGTGATAATATCCATATCATATTGAAATGTGCATTTACTTGTGTTAGTCCAACTGAAACAATCACAACAAAACTTGATTCAACAAATGTACAAAATGATACATCAAAAAGGTATGCATATGAAACAGAACATTGTAATCTATTTATACTTATTCAGTTTTTAGGAGAAACATAGCATTGTAGAAATGTTTATAGCAGTATCTAACTAAGCAATTTTTATATGCAAAAACATATACTGCCAATTAAAGTATCAATTGAAGATCTCAATAGTCGTAGAATTGGGCAGCAATTTGTTGGAGACATAATGGTTGTCTATACTGCATTCCTTGATAAAGCAAACAAATCACGTCAAATATTACGAGCTGATTTGACAAATGCTCAAGGAATGATGACTATAACGTTAACTATACCTGCACATTTAGTGGAGCAACATGAACAACAAATTTTGCAAGGCAATAGCATCTCAATTACAAATTTCAAGATATTGCCTAAAATTGTTTATGATCGTGTTGATTGTGACAAAATAATTTTGCTTAATGAATCAAGTATTATAGAAACTGTACTTGAAGTTTGCAAAGTGTATCACTTCATTCCTAATACAACCATTAGGAAATTTGCGAACAAAAAAGAAATGTGCCCAATTGGCACAATCGCTGCAGCCGTTACACTTGCCAAACGGGCTGGATTGCATTACATACTCCATATCAAAGATGGAGATTCTGAAAATGACAATGCAACTGTATGTATTTGCATGTTACTTATTCCTAATTTTCAGTAGATAACATGCATCACTTCATTATATAGTTATTGTAATTTTTCTATATTTATTGTAATTTGTTTCTTACACTTGCAATTTTTCAATGGATAACAATTTCTCTCTTGCAGTTGCAATTATTTGACACTTATGAACAATTTTTCCTTTCAATGGAAAAAAAACTGCAGAAAGGAGACTTCCCCCTCATCCTTTTCAAAAATTTAACAAAAAAGGTAAACACAAAAGAAACAATATTCAAAGCATCAAAGTCAACGTTCATGACTAAACTTAACACAGATGCAGTAAACAATCTCAAAAAACTAACTACATCTACCCATGTTGTAAGTATAACAATAATCGTGTTTTTACTAGCTTTACATTTGCCATGTAATAATGTAAATTAATGTTTCAGTATTTTATAAATAGGTTGAAGGTATTCTGATGGCAAAAAATCCATATTCAACTCCTTTTGAACCTGTTTGTGCAATTTGTAACTCCCAGTCAATTCATCCATAGTGATAACCAATGGGACAATTTTCTATTCACAGTGCAATGATAATTGCCCTTTCATTTACAAGCATTGTATAAATGTTGTAAAAGAATCCATTTCAAATAACTTTGTCGAGTGCATTATCAGGCAGCCCTTAGTACTGGCTTGCTTCCTGATTTAAAAGCAATGTCATATGAGGCATATTTGCAACAGAAAGCTACCATTGTTTACATGTTACGTGACTTCAAAATTCACAGCAAGTTCACCCTCAATGAAGATAGTGAACTATTACATGTCGGGTAACAAATGGAAGGTACATCAACATATGCCTTAACATCTTTTGTCTCAAATATGCCCTCTCTTCAATTCACAATGTTATCATTTTACTATAACTAACTATCTGTTATACAGATCACAAAATCCAGGAACATGGCAAGCTTCACGTACACAGCAGATGCAATACACAGCAGATGCAAAAGTAATATGAATATGTTTCTTCATATTGGTTTGGTATCTTCTCTCTTTGATTGCCTTGTTGATTGGGGTTGTTAAAAACAGCATGGTCTTCCTGTGCACAATAAAGGAAGGGCAGTTATATATGGAAGGTAGATGCACATGCAGTGTGTTTTTGAAGATAAGGCTGGAGATCATAAAAAAACTGTGAAAATTGGTGACTCATCGCATATGCATTGTATCGGTAAATTACAATGCATTGTATTGTTTCGAAAGGAAGATTGGATGGTCTATTAAACACTGGGGGCTCGATTTTATTTAAAAGGTATTTACATTTTTTTTTTTTTGTAGGCAAAGGTGGTGCTTCTCATTTTCTATTAACATATCAGAAAATTACATCAAAATTAGTGGACCAGCTACCCACCCACCAGGGGAAACCGAGTAGAGTGTCCACCTAAAGTTTTTAACACCATACCAAAAAAACAAGTCACGCAGTCTCTTTTTCCTGGCTAAATAGACATTACAGTCCTTCCCTGGTCTAATTCTAGTGATATGCATATATAGACTGTCCATTACAAAAAAAAGGAAGCTGACTAAATTATCTAAATACCGCAAAATCATCAGAAGGAAGACCAGAACTAAAACTACTCAACAGCATTAACAAAGATTGGAGAGTCCTCCTTGGAGCTCCTCTGCTGGCTATCCTTGAGTAATTGCTGAATCTCTTCAAGCTGCTTCCCTTGCATCTCCATGGAGATTTGCAGGATCCAGATTTCACGCCTCAAGTTGGGAACACCCTGAGCCATCTCAGCCATTTCAGAGGCCACCTGCTCCAAAGCTTTGGCCAGCAATCGTTTCATTACCCAATAAATATGAAGGGATTGTTTAAAAAGAGACATCCTTCCTCTTGTATTACCAAGGTCATGAACCAGCAGCTCCCAATCCTCCATTTCCGACTCTGATTGAGCCTAAATTGCCTCTTCTTCCATATTATGGATGATGCACCTGATTTTAGGGTTGGTGTTCTGAACGTAAGCACGTTCTGCCCGCTGGATTTTATGTTCAAAGCTTTGTCTGGCTTTCCTGCCAGGACGACGGCTCGGCTCAGGGACCTCTTTCTTGCTGCCCCGGGCTTTACTGGCCACGCTGTTCTGACCATGGCAAGGAGAATTCTCGCAGACATCTTTATTTACCCTCCTCCGACACCCGCGTGTAGGAACCCGTCTGCCGCGCCGGCTCCGCAGACTGACACCCATGGAAAACCGTTCCCACTCGTCCGCGTTCATACTCGGGTCACTGCTCCCTCCCTCGTCTGAAGAATCTGGGACCTCAAAGACTTCGTCCGGGGCCTCTTCTTTCACAATCCCTTTACCTTTCCGAACAGCCACCTTGGTCCGCGCAGCTTCCATTTCCACTGCAAGCCGAGCCTTCTTTCTTGTTTCCATAGCTCCGTTCGCCGAAAGCCGAGTGAAAGTAATGCGGGAGGCCCTCAGACAACCAGTGACGCCTTTCGCGCAGCAGAAACTAGTTGCAATTCTCTGAGGGTGGGTGCTTTGCATGTAGGTTTTTATAGAATCCCTAAGCCTGCTCCTACTATCCATCCATCTGTCCGAATCCTGCCATCTGTACCCGCAAGCATGGCAACTCCTATCAACCATCCTGTTTGATTTATTACTATTTACAACCTCTCACATGTACCTGCCATTATCACGCCAGTTCGGTTCTGCCATTGGGTTGATGTAAGGCGAAGAATTCTCCTCAGATTGCGTACCTTCTCGATGTGATCTCCCATGTCGATCACCGATCTCTTCTCCCAGGCCTCTCTGACGTTCTTTAACCACCTGTCCTAACTTCTGTCCTTCCCCAAGGCTCCGCACGAGCGGTATCATTCTCCTGAGGCTCTTAATCATAATGAGCCTACATGGGCTGGACTCTCCACATCCCTCCGACACTCCAACTCATCACTCTCCACCTCACTACCGGTGGCTTGGTCATGATCCGCCTTGATGATGGTTGCCAGGTCCGACCATTCATGAAGCCCACACTGTTCTCCATTGGACATCCACCGAGCTGCCACGGCCTCTGCATCCCCAGTTCGCCAGGAAGTTCACCACCTGGTTCCCTTTCCGCCTCACATGGTTGATCACCTTATACTCAATGCGAGGTGAGAGCTCTGCAATTTCCTGAACTATTCCGGCTGATCGCCAACTACTCGAGACTTTTTCCCAATTCCGGCCATTGCAGAGCTTTTTCAACATCTCCACCGTGATCTGAGAGTCCCCTGTGATTTCGAGGTTGGAGTATCCATTTTTGACCGCAATTCGTAAGCCTTGATGCAGAGCCCAGAACTCTGCCTCATTATTTGTCATTTCCCCCCCCCCCACTCAACAAAAATCCATCTGACCTGATTACTGTTATCCCTGAAGATACCACCAAAGCTAGCTTCGCCCGGGTTCCCCTTAGAGGCCCCATCGAAATTCAATTTGATGAAATTTTCTTTAGGATAGCAGAATTTATCCGGGCTGTTGGACCGCATCTCATGGTTGGGATTCTGTTTATGAAAAACCATTTCGAATTTTAAATTTAATCTGTTCAGGATTTCTTCCTCCATCGGGTTGGCCTTCCAATCTTCCCCAACCCATTTATCCGCTAGGATTGTTTCTCACAGAAGCTTAATTGCTTTTCCCCAAATGACTTCCTGCTCCATTGCTGAGTTCTGGAATATCCTGCGATTCCTCTCCTTCTAGATCATCCAGAGGGAAAATCTGAAGATGAGGTCCCAAGCTCGCCTGACTACTTTACACTAAAAGACTTCCTTATTCCATTGGAAAACCACATCCTTGAATTCCCGGGGAGCATTTTCTGGTTTACCAAAAGATCTTTTGGTGTTTATCCACAGGGTCTTAGCAAAGGGACAATGAAGAAGCAGATGATCTCTGGATTCCCCCTCCGAATTACACAGATAGCATCTCGATGGGCCAATAAAACCTTTCTTTTGAATCCGATCCCAGGTAAGGATTTTGTTTTTTGATGCCATCCAGATAAATATGGATACTTTCGGCCACCAATTCCTTTCCCAAACAATTCTCCAGTCAGGGTTTTCTTCGTTTCCAGATTGCTCTGAGGTTAGGAAATAGGCCTCCTTAGTAGTGAACGAGCCTTTCATAGAATTTCCCCAACGGAGAATATCCCTGCCATTGCGAGCTTTAATCTTTCTTGACTCAACCTCCTTCCTGAAGACTGCTTTCTGGTCCATGCTGAACTCTCCGTCCCACTCCGACAGATCCACCCAAGTTCTCCAACTTTCATCTGGGTTATTAACTTTCCAATAGTCCCTGACAAGAGGTCTATCTCTTCCAATTCTGTCGCGGACCAGTTGGAGACCCTGAATGGAGCTTAGTCTTTCCTTCTGATGCCATTTATCCTCCCAGAAGTTAGCTTCCTCGCCACCACGAATCTCCCAGAAGGAATGCTTTTCCACGAGATCCATGTTGAGACGAGCTAGGTCCCAGACCGAAGATCTTCTGGGGGTATCCTTCCTCTTTAAGATTTCTACTGCTGACTCAGGCATATTGTATTTTTCTTTCCATATAATTTTCCACAGATCAGTGCCCCCCCAAAGCCATCTCCACCAAAGTTTTGCTCCTAACACCTTATTGAGAGTCTCAGGGTCCCTCAACCCCAGACCTCCTTTCTCCTTTCTTTGAGTTAATTGGCACCAGGAAACTAAGGCCCATTTTTTCTTCTGATCCGCCCCTCTCCATATAAAATTTCTAATGATCTCTCTTATCCTTACACATATACCTATGGGGGCTGCCATAATTGATAAGGGGTAGACAGGGATAGCTTGAAGGACAATTTTAGCCAAAACTATTCGACCTGCTAAATTTAAAGTTCTGAAGGCCCAATTTGCCACCTTATTACTGAGCTTATCTATAATTCCTTGCCAATTTTTCATCTTTTTGGAGGAAAATCCAAAATGTTGCCCAGGTATTTAGTAGGAAGTTCACCCCTCTTGAAACCTAAGAGTATTATAAGATGAGCTTTGACCTGGTCCACAGTGTTAAATATGAAGACACAAGATTTGTCCCTATTAATTTCCAGACCTGAAGCCTCTGCAAAAAGATCCAGGATTTTTCGGAGGTGTTTGACCTCTTTGACTGTTGGCTCTCCAAACAACATGATATCATCAACAAATTGCTGATGAGTTAAGCACAGATTATTACCCCAGAGCTTAAGACCTTTTATTTTGCCTGCTGCTCTTTCTTTCTTGATGAATCGACCCAAACCTTCAACAGCTAAAATGAACAGAAAGGGAGATAAAGGATCTCCCTGACGAAGACCTCTAGTGGCAGAGAAAGTTTTCGAGGGAATCCCATTCACCAGGATAGAAAAACTTGGGGAGGAGATCAAACTATGAATCCAGTCAATCCACCTCCTACAAAAGCCGAAACTCTCCAGGACTTTTCCCAAATAGTTCCAGCTTAATCGATCATACGCCTTCGACAGGTCTAATTTAATCATCATACCCTTCTATTTCTTAACTTTTAAGGAGTGAATAACTTCTTGAGTTACCACTAGGCCATCAAGGATCTGCCTTCCTTCAACGAAACTCGTTTGTTTAGTAGAAATTAACTTATCCAGCAGGGGTTTTAGTCTCTTGGCCATCATAGAAGTTATAATCTTATAGATAACATTACACAACGCTATGGGTCTGAAACCATTAGCATCTTCCAGATTATCACCTTTAGGGATTAGAGCATAGAAAGTGGAGTTAAGGGCAGGCCATACCTTCTGATTCATCCTGGATTCTTCTACCAGCTCCAGAATCTCTTTTCCTAGGAAGTGTCATCCTGCCTGGAAGAAGTCAATAGTGAAACCATCTGGACCTGGAGCAGTACCTTTCTTCATTGCTTTCACAGTTTCCTCTATCTCCTCTAAAGTGGAAGCTCTAATCAACGCTTTATTCTGGTCTTCAGAGACCAAACGAGGAATGGCGGAGAAAATTTCCTGTATTGCCTGTATTCTGTCAGCTTGAGGTTCCCTTAATATTTCCTTATGATGATCAATCAGGACCTGTTCAATTTCAGCTTGCTCAACCACTCTGTTCCCATTTTTATCTTTGATAGAAAGAATCCTATTTCTCTGTCTATGTTTGATCATAGCTTGATGAAAGAACTTAGTATTTCTTTCCCCCTCCCTCAACCATTTTATTCTTGATTTTTGTCGCCAGAGAATTTCCTCTTGCTTCCTTCTTTCTTCTAGTTTGCCAAGAATTGTCCCTTCCTTACTGATGCTTTCCTCTGTTCTGCCTTCCAAAATCATTTTCTGCTGGAGAAAAGGTATTTACATTTTATTAAAGAGGAAGATTCGTATTTATCATTGAAAATATCACCAAAAGCCTTTTAGTTTTGAAAATTTTCTAAATGAAATCACTAGTGTGGTTCCAATTGAAGATTTATTCACGACTTTAATGTGGCTCCAAACTAAATAAATTCTTTAATTTATCATGCATTTGTGGGGTGTCCATATTAAAAAAATGTAATGGCATTATTTTAAAAGGGCTTTATTTTCATTCAAGTCTTTAGAAAAAGGAATTTGAAAAGGGCTCCATTATTTCAATTTTTTTTTGGTAAAAAAATCAAAGAATTTGAGATAAATTTTGTAAGGGTTTTTTAAAAGGAGATTAAATTTTTTTTATATCTGGTGAATCCTAGATTTGGTTTATCCATGAAAATTTGCCTTGGATGGGAGAGCATTCCATATCATATATGTGCCTATTGGGCCGTTTTGCTCGTGATATATGTTGCATAATAGAACAAAATATTAATTTAAAGCTTATTTGTACTATGTTGATATTAAATTGAATGGAGCTTATTTGAACTCATTTGATGGCGTTATGCTATTGCTATGTAATTAAGGTAGAAATTTCAATTATTAAGCACAAGACAACTTCTATCACTCTAATACTCATTTGAATTACTTTAATACAGAATATTAAATATTTTAACATAAAATATAGATAAATGGTTTTTTAAATTATATTTGACAAAAAATTATTAAAAATTTATTCATCAAATTTCATTTTTATATATAATTATTTAGTTTACTATTATCTAACTATTACACAAATGTTATCTTATTATTATTATTATTATTATTATTATTATTATTGTAAAATGATAAAAAAATTCATTGTAACTATTTATGTGACTGTTGGTTAACTATTACAAAAATGTTGTGGTCATACTATAAACGATTTTATTATTATTATTATTAAAAAAATTAATAAAGATTTTTAATAGGTGAGATTGACGATCTTTTCTGAAGAGCAAAATCTTCGAGACAAGATGAGAGAATAATTTCAAGCGGCTCTAAGAAGTAGGTTTCATTTACAGTTCTGCGAACTCGTAGATGAATATCTTAGCCGAGGCCATACTGTTTCGGGGAAAGTTGGTTTGATATTTTTAGAGTAGAAGTCCTGTAGGGTATCGTGATCTCTACCAGTCTATCATCTTTTCCCTGTTCATTCTGATCCTCGACACCTGCATTGTGTTTTTTTAAGTCTATATCATTTAGTTTCAGTCCTGTTTTGGTCTGCACAAGGATTTACATCATTTAATTGGAGGAAGGCTCGTAATGAACGAAGGGAGCTTGGGTTCCTGGGGTGGCTCAACCGTAGCTTTCTTCGGTGAAAAGAGGTAATCTGTTTTCAGCATATCTTACAGTTAAATCTTGGGACTTCATTTTTTCGATTCTCTTTCCATAAATACCTTAGTGCACCAGTTGAGGATTTTCTTTTCTGGGTTCATATTTGGCTCTAAGAAGTAGGTTTCATTTACAGTTCTGTGAACTAAATTGCCTTGGATGGGAGAGCATTCCATATCATATATGCGCCTATTGGGCCGTTTTGCTCGTGATATATGTTGCATAATAGAACAAAATATTAATTTGAAGCTTATTTGTACTCTGTTGATATTAAATTGAATGGAGCTTATTTGAACTCATTTAATGGTGTTATCCTATTGCTATGTAATTAAGGTAGAAATTTCAATTATTAAGCACAAGACAACTTCTATCACTCTAATACTCATTTGAATTATTTTAATACAGAATATTAAATATTTTAACATAAAATATAGATAAATGGTTTTTTAAATTATATTTGACAAAAAAATTATTAAAAATTTATTCATCAAATTTCATTTTTATATATAATTATTTAGGTTACTATTATCTAACTATTACACAAATGTAATACTCATCATAATAAAATAATATTATTATTATTATATTTTACAAAAATGATAAAAAAATTTCATTGTAACTATTTATGTGACTGTTGCTTAACTATTACAAAAATGTTGTGGTCATACTATAAACGATTTTCTTAATTATTATTATTATAAAAATTAATAAATAATTTTAATAGGGGAGATTGACGATCTTTTCTGAAGAGCAAAGATGAGAGAAGAATTTCAAGGTTTATGTCCAGACATTCGCTACTGTTGTAGTTAGAGAAAAAAAAAATTACCAAGGTTCTTCGCTGCGCTGCTTCTATTGTCCTCATGATTCAGCTGGACTTGTTGGATTGTCTACTGTCTGTAAGATACCTCTACCTTATCTTCCCCCATATTGATTTTGGTCTGTTCATCTAACGTGGTTGTGGGAGAGGGAAATAAAAAGACGGGAAAGCGTCTTTTGCTTCGCTGGAGCTATTTGTCTCTGTGCCATATTGTAATTAATTATTCATTAATATTTTATGCTTTAATGATTTGTAAAAAAAGAATTGTGTGTTACATAATTTCTTGTAATAATTTTTTATAGATATTAGGAAATAATTATATTAATAAATGATTTTGGCCAAAGTACATAGAGATATTATAAAAAAATATTACAAACCTTGTATTGAGTATCATGATTTTGTAATTTTCTTTCGAGAGATTAACCATTTGTATATAGTAAATTTTATAATTCAGAAACCTGAATACTGAATTTACAAGGGAAGTCTGTCATGCTTAATTTTATCAATTTGATTCTGGATTCTATGAGACAATATTCCCTCTTTCTTTTCATTTATATTTTTCTCATTAGTTCTAATGTTTTCTCCTTATTTATAAAAGGAAAGTGGGATATTTTTCCACATCGATGAATGGTGTTTCCATGTTCTCTGAAATTGAATTCTATTAACTCAAAATAAAATCATAATTACAAAATACAATTCGTTTTTGACGAAGTTGATAGAAATTTTTTATCTTATTGCATAATTTGTAATTTGAAAGTTGTTTTACAACCTAAATAAACATATTTTGTAAATACAAAAAGCCCTATATTAGCTAGAACCACAATTAGAGGTATGTTTCAGGGCTACCCTAATCAATGATGGAGAGATTTGCAAATTAGCTTGAAGCTTCACCTGGTTGATTTGGAAGAGAAGGCTGAAGAGGCCATGGCTGCTTTCGACAAGGGAGGTACAGAGAACCAGAGTTCTGTTCTGCACTGGAAGAAGAATCGTTGCCCTAATCCCAACCATTTACTGCATGTAGCTCTGAACAAATAAAAGATGGTGGTTAATGGTTTTCTGTTTGCATGCATTGCAATTTTGTAGTGTTGTTGTGGCAGACCCCGGTAGGGACTACCCCAAAGAAGTGGCTCCCTTGTTAATTATACATTTTAACACCTCCCACTTTATTAATTATACCTTTTACTTATTATTGATACTTTTTAAGTTTATCAACCATATTTAATGGGTTAAGTGCTAATTCATTCATTATTCCTATACTGTTTGATATGGTTCATATTTCAGTCCACAGGTTTTGAAATTGAAATGAAATCAACATTATCAACCGTGTATTGGTGTACCTATTAGCTTTAGAATTACTGTGGTCATCCGAATAATATAATACCATTAAAAAAAAAAAATTAATGATTTATTAATAATTTCATAGTCTAAATTAATTCATATTTAAACATAAATAGCTTAATATTTTAAACAAGCATATAACTACTAACAAAATGCCAATTGAAAAAATCAATAATCTAATACATCATTTAAAAATATACCTATGAAGCATTATAAGAAAATTCTTAGATAAAATCATTTTCATTCGCATGGTACTGCATAATAGTATATTCCAATGATCTTTGCCATTCATCGAATCCACCCTACTTATCTTCGACTGCATGACTCAGTCCTGCAACATTGCACCCAGCCAGTGCAAAAACTCACTTGCAGGTCACGCTAATTGAATTTCGTCTCTCATCTGTTCTTCTGGCTGCAGGGCCTGCAGCTATATCTGCTCAACATGTCTTGTTTTCACTAACAATTTGGCACCAGTTATTTTCACTAATAATATTTATCTGTTATTCAAACAAATCAAAGTAGATAATTTCATTACAGACGAACATGTCGGCTTGAAATCGAACCAGAATAAGACAACAGACTGTCCCACAACGCTACCTCTACCTCTTACCCTGTCATACCAGATACTCATTTCCTGCAAACGGTTTCCATCAACACTGACAGCGTTCAATGAGCAAATTTAAAGGTGATAACTTATCCACTGAAGGTCAAAATATGTGACAAATCGGAAACTTTTCCAAGTGAGAAGATGGATGGCTGGCTGGCTGGCTGAGGGAAGATGCTTTCAATCCTGCCATTAGCAGTAGAGTACATTGATCATCACACCTCTATAGTCAATTCACACGTTTCCTATTCACGAACGTCACCAGCTTCGAAGCTGAAGATTTCAAAATCCGTTCAAATCCCTGAATATCTGATAAGACCCACCATTGTGATAGATCACCCAATAGTGTTACAAACTTATTCCGAAGATTGCACCAATTCCAAGATTGCGTCATCAAACCAAATTAAATTAAAAGAAAGCCTGGTTGGTAGGTGGTGTGGTGTATAGAAAGAAGTGAAGCTTGTGTGAGTATGGTGTGGTGTATAGAAAGCGTTGAAGGTTGTGTGAGTGTGGCGATGCATTAGTAAAAGGCTTAGTTTAAGTAAGTGACAATTTAGTTTGTAATGTGATTTTTTTTAGAATTTAGTAATTTTTTTAAAGAAATTTCACTGATTTGATTGTGGGAGTGTTTAAACCATTTAAAATGGTACAAATAGATTTTGTATGTAACCAAAATATTGAAAGTTGAGTTAACTTGAAATTTAAATTCTAAACATGCAAATTTATCAAATAAATAATAAAAATATACCTGCAACATTCAATATTGTATAGCAGTGTGCCAGCAATGTGGAAAATGTTACAGATAAATATTTGTTTATACCATATCTAAGTAAGAAGATGTAAGTTTGTCAAATTAATAATAAGCATAGGCATGCAACATAGTGCGAAAACAATGTGGAAAATATTGACATACTACACCTATTCCAAGATTATGTCATTAAATAAAAGTAAATTAAATAGTGTGGTGTATAGAAGCATTGAATGCAGCGTGGATATGCATAGGCAAATTAATAATACAGTCAGATTAATAGTATTCTGAGAATGCAGTAAAAGTCAAACATATAAGTCTAAGTCAAACATATACTCTAGTGTGCCAGTAGAGTGTACCTAACATTCTATACTGCATAACAGTGTGGAAATAAAGTACATAGCGTTCAACACTATATAATAGTATAAAACATTGCAAATAATATCGATAAAGGTAAATATATTCTAAAATAAAATGTATAACGTTCAATATTGCATAACAGAATAAAAAGTGTAAATACTAATAGAATGTAGATAACATTATATAGTGTGGAAATAAGGTACATAGCATTCAATACTACATAACAGGAACATTGCAAATAATATTAATAATAATAATGGCAAATATACTTCTAAAATAAAATAGATAACATTCAATATTGCATAATAGGATAAACACTAGCTCTAATGGATAGCTCAAATCAGAGTTTCAATTGCTAAAGCACTTTTCCAGTTTGGGAGGTTACTGGGTCAAATCTCCTCGCCCTCCGAGTTAGGCTTGTTAAGATTGGTCGACGGACAGATCCCTTCCGGTGGATCTGCCCCGATATTTTCCGGTTGATGTAGCCGTCATTCAGTGACCGTGAACCACGGTTTAAAAAAAAAAAATAACAGTATAAACACTGCAAATACTATTAACAATGATACTTCTATATGCTTTTTATAAGCTTCTTGTAATGACCCCGGTAATTAATAAAATTACTTCCCTATTTTCTTAAAAAAAAACATATATATATATGTTACTGGGATAAAAGATTATTATTATTACTTTGTGTAAAAACTGGAGCATGAATAAAAGAATTACATTCAGTAACTTCGAGCAAGGAAGTTATTTTCTTGATGATAATCTTATTTTCCTTTTAAAAAAAAATATAAAAAAAAACAGTTGTCAAGAAGGGAGGAAAACCCTAACTGTTTTTATTCCTTCCTTAGAAAGGAGGGGAAATTCAGGCTGTTTGGGAACAGACGGGAGACAAGGAAAAAAAGGCATGTTACATCTGGTGGTGATCAGATAACATGGCACATGTTGTGCATTCAAGTAATTGCTGAAGACAGTGGTCTGGCAATGAGCTTGGGGGGAGACATAATTCTGGCAATTAGTCTCATGGTGGGGAGGATCGACAAGGTAGAATAATCTTAATTATTCGCTAGCCAGAGGTAACTCCTCAGTAATAGGAGGGTAACCAGTAGGCTGTAAGCGATAAACAACAGTAAATATCGATGGTCTCAATAGTCTCAAATAGAGTTAAATACGAGAATATGCTAGACTGTTATTAACCCAACAAACCGAGTAGGGAACTGTAATTGAAAGACAGAAGGGAAGCTTTATTTATACATGCAGCGGTGAGCACGAAACTTTAACAACATTCCTCAAGATAAGTAACTCACGAAATAGAAAATTAAAGCTATATTATACATTGGTATTACGCTGCAAAATCTCTGTGGCAGAGATGCTCAAATATAATGACTAAAACCTAAATACTGTAGAAATCATGAAACATTAACAATCATTGCTTGTGAAGGCGGTTTTCTCCAAACACTGTGAACAAGAAAATAAAAAGCGATAACCCAGGATATTTTAAAGAACCATATGCGGATATCAATACAAACCAGACAACTAACTGTTGGCAAATAAATGCAAAGAGCCTGTAGTAAAACAATCATCAAATACCATATGGGCATGCAATAATATAAATAATAGAGTAGCTACTCAGAAAAACAATAGCTAATATCGCGAGGAATAAACCCTTGTTGGGCGAATCAAACTGTGCTGAGCCTGTGAGGGTGAACCCATAAGAATACCATTTACGGGTTCATGCCCAGCTCGAAATTGAAACTACAGAGGGCAAACACTTCTATTAACCACATAGGAAGAAATGGTGATGCGCCATAAAGAAACAAGTTTGTATATATATAACAATAGAAAAATCTGGAAGTGGGTACAGTTCGATATCAAACCAGAAACCAAAATCTTATCAGCATGTACAATGTGAGTCGCTTAAGGGCAGTCATTGTTCCATATCAATTACAACCATGGATAAAAATCCACGAGCAACAAAGGCAATGAAGCCATATCTAAACAGTTAAATACAATAACCCAGAACAATAATTAATTGCTGCAACCACGGCAGAATAACTGAGGCTTCAACAATAAATGGAGGAACCTGCCAGCAAACGGCGAGGTTAACCTGGAAACCGACACCTTGATGCATAGTTTAATGCCCAATAAAACTATTGACTCACCTGTAAGCATCGAGCCAAATGGACTAGTTATCAACCTTCTATCGTCGCTATGTGTAACCCCTGCCATACGATAACAGACCGTTAGCGGAGCCAGGCTATCCGAAAGGAAACAAACTGTAATAATAAAAAATAAACCAGGGGTCGACGATATCCACCTTACCTCGGCTCGAGCTTGCAGGAACTGGAGAAACAACCCGGAACATGACTCGGATGGAACGAGTTGGCAAACACCAAATGAACACAAGACCTGCGCCGGGCAGCAGAGAAGTCACCGCCATCGCCAGGGGTAAATGTACATAATGCTAAAAGGATAATGAGCGACCGATTGTATACCTGTAAAGCATGAAGGTATATATACAAAGCTAAATAGTCGAAAGCGACTAATTGTATACCTGTAAAAGCTTGAAGATAAATATACAAAGCTAAACAATCGATAAGCAACCGATTGAATACCTGTAAAGTATGGATATATATACATGCAAGCTAATTAGTCGATAAGCAACCGACTGTATACCTGGAAGAACATGAAAATATAGAAAAATGTGAAATAGAGAGTGTGTGACAGACTGTATGTCTGTATCAGAACTTCAATAGTTAAAAAAAAACTAATGGATAGAATACCTGTAACAAAGTCTGAACATAATGCCGAATTTCAGTAGAGACGGAACTATATACCTTCATAACAACACTCTGATGGAGTAGCAGAGGGTTCCAGCCCGGTAGAGCCCGGAGGCAAGTCGAATACGCCATGGAAGCCACGGAGGAAAATGCCCCAATGCATGCTTTGGCGGCAGGGTATACCCGCGGACCTCAAACCCTAAAACAATAAACCTTGAAGAGCGGGATTAGCTCTCCATCGTTCGATGGTAGAGAGCTCCCGCAATACCGTTAGATCTCGTCTCCGAATCCCAAAGTACAGAATTCAGTCAGCGCCGTAAAGAGCAGTCACAGTCGCCAACAGTATGAATTGGTAAGTAAGCCACATGGCAAGCAGTGGCAGCATGACATTAATCGTTTTGGAATAAACATTATAAACCATGTACTTCCCAAATCCTGTGGTATGTTTTCCGCACGATATCATGGGGTAATAATATTAATGCAAGATATGTATACCATCAACCTTATATAGCGTACACATATTCGTTAGTAGGTGAACGTTATAATTTTTTTTTTTTATATGCATGATTACGGGTTAATATAGTAAGAGTTGTGACATATGGTATCAGAGCCCAGTTACAAAACTGAGGCCTCTGGGATAACAAAACAATATAAATGCGAAATTCTGATGAATAATAGTAATGTGCATCTGGAAGTATCAGAGATAGAAATAATGTATATAATTATTGCCATTAACATGCTGATGTTCGTTATTCTGCTACTTAAATTATGAAAAGTTCAGGAACAGAAGCCAAGTAATTACAACATGAGAAGAGCAGATGGTGCATCTCATAGGTACACAGCGGGACAAGGGACTCATGATCCGGAAATTAACCCAAAACTATGAGTACATCTCGGGGAAGAAGCCAGGGTTACCAATCAAGCAATCTTGGAAACAGTACAAGAACTTAAAAGGGAAATGGCTCGATTACGAGAAGACAATGCACGACTGACAATAGAACAGGAAAGGATTTTAAAAAGTCTGTCTGAGGGACAGAATCAACTGCCAATTAATCCTAGTGCTGAACAGCAGTGGATGTCAGAGGAACAGAATCATCCTATACCACCTGAGAGATCTGAAGAACAAGAGGAGCGTTCTGATAATGCAATGGAATAGCAAACCTCAAAGAGACAAAGGATGGAGTTACAAGGATAATTATGCAAGATTAAGCCACCACATTTTGACGGAGAACAGGAAGAAGCGGCAGAAGCATGGTTGATTAATATGAATAAGTATTTTCAACTATACGAGTATGACCATAACCTTAAGGACCGGTTGGCTATTTTCCAACTGCAGGGAAAGGCCACCTTATGGTGGGAGGAAGCCAAGATAGTGAAAGGAGTGACGGAACAAACGATCACTTGGGAAAATTTCCAACAGTACTTTAAGGAGAGATACTTAACTAAACGTTTTTATGATGAAAAAGCGCAAGAATTCCATGATCTGTGGTTGGGACAACAGACGATGGATGAATTTATTACTCGCTTCACCTCCTTGCTCCGTTATGTGCCATATATAAGGGAAGAAAAAGCAAAAGTGCAACGTTTTGTTAGCAGCCTGCCTCCATACATGCGGGAAAGGATTGAATTCGATAATCCTGAGTCAATGGACGAGGCCATTTGTAAAGCTAGAATTTGTTACCAACAAAACAAGCAAAAAGGGGAGACTGCTAGCAAGAAATGGAATGAAAGGAAAGGCTTCAAGACAAATGGTCTAAATAAAGGTAGTCGCAGTGGCAAAGGATTTAGCAAGGGGCCAAATAATAGAAATGTAACCAGAAGTGCAACCAAGTTTAAGACATCAAATGAACCAAAAATCAATGAACAGCATGTAAGAATGGACAGTGATGGGACGGCTAGACCCCAGGTACAGTGCTGGGGCTGTGGGGGACCACACTATGTTAAAAACTGCCCACAGCGGAAGGGAACGGAACAGCTTTCCCAAATTCATGAAGCCTCAACTGTTGGTGAAGTTGGACGTAGCATACCCAGAATTAATGCAGCTTTGGACGATCGCCAGGCAGAATAACAATTGACCCAGGTGCTACATTAAGTTATGTGAGTCCCAAGATAGTAGAACGCTGTAAATTACAGCCTGTTAGATTTAAAAACCCATGGCTGGTACAACTAGCTACAGGAGCCAAGAGGCGAGTCACAGCAAAAATTAAAGATTGTTCGCTTACAATAGCTGGAGAATCAGTTGTAGCAGATCTGAATGTACTTCCTCTCGGATCATACGATGTTTTAATTGGAATGGACTGGTTGGAAAGACATTGGTCGTTAGTTGATTGCAAAACTAAATTTATTTATTATAAAGATCAAGATGGACATAGAAAAGAAATACAAGGGATCCAGCGACCAGTGCAAATCCGACCAATAACCGCGACTCAGCTGGCAAAATGTATTCGAAAAGGGTGTCAGATGTATGCTATACAAGTGGGTTTTGTACATTCTAAAGGCAAAGCAACAACCTTGGATAACATTCCTGTGGTACAAGAATTTGCAGATGTATTTCCGGAGGAAATCCCCGGATTACCCCCAAAAAGAAATATAGACTTCACTATCGAATTGATACCAGGCGCAGCTCCAGTATCAAGAGCACCTTACAGAATGAGTGTGCCTGAGTTAACGGAAATGAAGATGCAACTGCAAGAATTATTAGATAAAAATTACATTCGACCTAGTGTGTCACCTTGGGGAGCCCCAGTATTGTTCGTCAAGAAAAAAGACGGAACCCTCCGAATGTGTATTGATTATTGTCAGTTAAACAAACTGACCATTAAAAGCAAGTATCCCTTACCACGGATTGACGAATTGTTCAATCAAGTGAAAGGAGCAATCGTGTTCTCTAAGATTGACTTAAGGTCAGGCTACCACCAGATCCGGATTAAAGAAGAGGACATTGCCAAAACTGCCTTCCGAACAAGGTATGGGCATTATGAGTTTGTGGTATTACCTTTTGGGTTAACTAACGCCCCTGCCACATTCATGTGTTTAATGAATAGTATTTTTCATCAATATCTGGATCGGTTTGTGCTGATATTTATTGACGACATATTGATATATTCTCGTACGGTTGAAGAGCACCAGGAACATCTTAGAATGGTGCTGCAGGCCCTTCGAGAACACCAGCTATACGCCAAGTTTAGTAAATGTGACTTTTTCCAAGAGGAGATTCAGTATTTAGGCCATGTAATTACCAAAGAGTGCATTGTTGTAGACCCTGAAAAGATAAAGGCTCTAATGGAGTGGCATGTACCAAAGGATGTCGCGGATATCCGGTCCTTTATGGGTTTAGCCGGGTACTATAGACGATTTGTGAAAAATTTCTCTAAAGTGGCATTCCCATCACCTCTCTACAGAAAAAGGGAAGAGCATTCCAATGGACTCCCAAATGTCAGAGAAGCTTCGAACAATTAAAACAATTGCTTACTACAGCACCTATCTTGAGTATAGCTGATCCTGACAAAGAATATGTGGTATGTACGGATGCAAGCAAGGAAGGGCCGGGAGGTGTATTAATGAAAGAAGGCAAAGTGATTGCCTATGAATCAAGAAAGTTAAAAGAACATGAGCAAAAATACTCTGCTTATGATTTGGAACTGGCCGCTGTTATACATGCTCTGAAGATGTGGCGGCACTATCTCATGGGAAGAAAGTTTTTGTTATTGACTGACCATCATAGTCTAACTAACTACTTCAGCCAGCCCACTTTAAACGCAAGACAAGCTAGATGGGCGGATTTCCTAAGCACCTTTGACTTCGATATTAAACATTTCCAGGGGAAGGAAAACCGAGTGGCTGATGCCTTAAGCCGAAAGGTACAAAACTTATATCAAATATCCCTGAGTAGCTGGAAGAGTACTCTCTTAGAAACTGTACAAAAAACAACAGAACAGGATGCTGAATACCAACAAATTAAGCAGCAACTACAGCAGGCCAATGGTGAGGGAAACCAACAAAAATTTGAACTGGATAATGCAGGTGTGCTCTATTACAAGGGAAGAATATATATACCCAACCAAAGCCAGATTAAAAATCTGATTTTGGATGAGTTCCACACTAGTCACTATGTGGGACACCCAGGCTATCAGAAGATGATTACTGCAATTCAAAGAAATTATTTCTGGCCTGGAATGAAGAAGGATGTGACCGAATATTTGGCTCAGTGTTTGGAATGCCAACAAATTAAAACAGAACATCAACATCCAACCGGACTATTGCAGCCACTACCCATACCAGAATGGAAATGGGAGACCATTACCATGGATTTTATCACTGGGTTGCCAAAGACGAAGAGAAATAACGATTCTATAATGGTGGTGGTAGACAAATTGAGTAAAGCCGCACATTTCATACCTGTACAATCTACGTACAAGGCTGTGCAGATTGCTCATGTTTTTATGCAGAACATGTTCAAATTACATGGACTTCCGAAGACAATCATTTCTGATCGAGATGTGAAATTCACTTCAGCCTTTTGGAGGACATTGTTTGCTGAATTGGGAACTCAGCTGAATTTCAGTACAGCGTATCATCCCCAAACGGATGGGCAAATAGAACGGGTAAACCAAGTGGTCGAAGACATGTTAAGAGCTTACGTGATGCAACAGCCTACGCTGTGGGAGGAGTATCTACATTTGGTAGAATTCGCATATAACAATGGATACCATACCTCAACCCAACTAAGCCCTTTTGAAATTATGTATGGACGGAAGCGCCGTACTCCCTCGAATTGGGGTGGACCAGAGGATAGATTGAGTTTAGGGCCTGAGATGCTTAAGGAAATGGAAGACATGGTAAAAAGGGTATGAGCTAATTTGAAAGCTGCCCAAGATAGACAGAAAAATTTTGCAGATCGGAAAAGAAGGTTTAAGGAATATCAGGTGGGAGACCATGTGTACATTAAGATTCAAGCCAAGAGAAGTACATTACAATGGAGCGGGTGCACTAAGTTAGCACCCCGATATTGTGGACCCTTCCAAGTGCTGGCAAGAGTTGGGTTGGTAGCATACCAACTGGCTCTACCCAGCCACATCCGGGTTCACAACGTTTTCCATGTATCAATTTAAAAAAAATATGTCTATGATCCTAGACATGTGATCAGATGGCAAGAGATTCAGGTGGGAACTAATAGGACAAAGAGGCTTGTCAAGGTAATAGTTAGACGATTATTTTCTTAAAAAGAAAAGAAAAACTAACTTAAATATTACTTGCTGCAGGTCGAACTGGAAGGAGAGGTCCTGGTCGAACCTCTGAACATTCTCGACCGGAGAGAAGTGCAGCTGCGGAAACAAGTTATTACCCAAGTTAAGGTTCAATGGCAACACTTTGGGCCTGAGGAGGCCACTTGGGAAGATGAAGCAATAATGTTAAAGAATTATCCAGGACTGTTTGAAGCTGGAAGACATCAGGACGATGTCCAATCTCAGGGGGGGAAGATGTAATGACCCTAGTAATTAATAAAATTACTTCCATGTTTTCTTAAAAAAAACATATATATATGTTACTGGGATAAAAGATTATTATTACTTTGTGTAAAAAACTGGAGCATGAATAAAAGAATTACATTCAGTAACTTCGAGCAAGGAAGTTATTTTCTTGATGATAATCTTCTTTTCCTTTAAAAAAAAAAATATGAAAAAAAAACAGTTGTCAAGAAGGGAAAGAAAACCCTAACTGTTTTTACTCCTTCCTTAGAAAGGATGGGAAATCCGGGCTGTTTGGGAATAGACGGGAGAAAAGGAAAAACAGGCATGTTACGTCTGGTAGCGATCAGATAACATCGCACATGCTGTGCATTCAAGTAATTGCTGAAGATAGTGGTCTGGAAATGAGCTTGGGGGGAGACATAATTCTAGCAATTAGTCTCATGGTGGGGAGGATCGACAAGCAAGGGACAGTTCCCTGTTTTTAAACCTGGAAAGATGTGGAGGCCTAAGGACAAATTTCTCAGGTAAGTATGACTTTGGATTTTGTACAGTTACTGTGTTTGTATAGTTTAGTTAAGTGAGCAAAAGACTTAACAGTATTCTATGATATAAACAAAGAAGAAATGAACTCAAGAATTACTACATGAAGGCCAAACAATGTAGAATAATATTAATTATTCGCTAGCCAGAGGTAACTCCTCAGTAATAGGAGGGTAACCAGTACGCTGTAAGCGATAAACAACAGTAAAAACCTTTATGAAGAATATTGATGGTATCGATGGTCTCAAATAGAGTTAAATAAGAGAACATACCAAACTATTAATAACTCAACAGACCGAGTAGGAGAACTATAATTGAAAGACAGAAGGGAAGCTTTATTTATACATGCAGCCGTGAGCACGAAACTTTAATAACATCTCTCAAGATAAGTAACTCACATAATAAAAACTTGAAGTTATATTATACAGTGGTATTATGCTGTAAAACTTCTGTGACAGAGTTGCTCAAATATAATGACTGAAACCTAAATACCGTAGAAATCATGAAACATTAATAATCATTCCTCGTGAAGGTGGTTTTCTCCAAATACCCTGAACAAAGAAAAGAAAGAGCGATAACCCAGAATATTTTAAGGGACCATATGCGGGTATTAGTATAAACTAGACAACTAACTGTTGGAAAATAAATGCAAAGAGCCTGTAGTGAAATAATCATCAAATACCATACGACCGTGCAATAATCAAGCACGTATAAATAACAGAATAACTACTCAAAAAACAATAGCTATTATCACGAGGAATAAACCCTTGTTGGGTGAATCAAACTGTGTCGAGCCTGTGAGGGCGAACCCATAAGAATACCATCTACGGGTTCATGACCAGCTCGAAATTAAAATTACAGAGAGCAAACACTTCTAATAAACACATAGGAAGAAATGGTATTGCGCCATTAAAAAAACAAGTTTGTATATATAAAAATAGAAAAAAAACTGGAAGTGTGTACAGTTCGATATCAAAACCAAAATCTTATCAGTATGTACAATATGACTCGCTTAAGGGCGGTCAATATCACATATCATTTACAACCATGGATAAAAATCCATGAGCAACAAAGGCAATGTAGCCATATCCAAACAGTTAAATACAAGAACCCAGAACGGGAATAAATTGCTGCAACCACGGCAGAATAACTAAGGGCTTCAACAACAAATGGAGGAACCTGCCAGCAAACGGCGAGGTTAACCTAGGAACCGACACCTTGATTCATAGTTGAATGCCCAATAAAACTATTGACTCACCTGTAAGCATCGAGCCAAATGGACTGGTTATCAACCTTCCATCATAGCTATGTTTAACCCCTGCCATACGATAACAGACCCATTAGCGGAACCGGGCTATCCTAAAGGAAACAGACTGTAAACAATCAAAAAGTAAACCAGGGGTCGACGGTATCCACCTTACCTCGGCTCGAGCTTGGAGGAACAGGTGAAACAACCCGGAACAACGCTTGGATGGAACGAGTCGACAAACACCAATGAACATAAGGCCTGCGCCGGGCAGCAGAGGAGTCACTACCATCGCCAGGGGTATATGTACATAATGCCAAAAAGACAATAAGTGATAGATTGTAAACCTGTAAGAGCATGGAGATACATACAAAGCTGAATAGTCGATAAGCGACCGATTGTATACCTGTAAAGGCATGGAGATATATACAAGCTAAATAGTCGATAAGTGACCGACTGTATACCTATAAGAATATGAAAATATGGAAATAATGTGAAATAGACAGTATGCGACAGACTCTATGTCTGTATCAGAACATAAATAGTTAATAAACTGATGGATTGTGTACCTGTAACAAAGTCTGAACATAATGCTGAATTTCAGTAGAGCAGGAACTGTATACCTTCATAACAACGCTCTGACAGTGTAATAGAGGGTTCCAACTCAGTAGAACTAGGAGGCAAGTCGAAGACGCCCATGGAAACCGCGGAGGAAAATGCCCAATGCATGCTTTGGTGGCAGGGTATACGCCGCAGACATCAAAACCCTAAACTAATAAACCTTGAAGAGCGGGATTAGCTCTCCATCGTTCGATGGCAAAGAGATCCCGCAACACCGTCAGATCTCGTCTCCGGATCCCAAAGTGCAGATCTCGGGTCAGAACAGTCAAGAGCAGTCACAGTCGCCAGCAGGCATGAATAGGTAAGTAAGCCACATGGCAAGCGGTGGCAGTATGACATTAATAGTTTTGAAATAAACAATTATAAACCATGTACTCCCCAAATCTTGTGGTACGTTTTCCGCACGATATCATGGGGTAATTATATTAATGCAAGTCATGTATACTATTAACCTTATATAGCATGCACATATTCGTTAGGAGGTAAACCTTATAAAAAAAAATATATGTGCGTGAATACGGGTTAATATGGTAAGAGTTGTGACATATGGTATCAGAGCCCAGTTACAAAACTGAGGCCTCTAGGATAACAAAACAATATAAATGCGAAATTCTGATGAATAATAGTAATGTGCATGTGAAAGTATCAGAGATAGAAATAATGTATATAATTATTGACATTGACATGCTGATGTTCGTTATTCTGCTACTTAAATTATGAACAAGCTCAGGAATAGAAGCCAAGTAATTACAACATGAGAAGAGCAGATGGTGCATCTCATAGGTACACAGCGGGACAAGGGACTCATGATCCGGAAATTAACCCAGAACTATGGGTACAACTCGGGGAAGAAGCCAGAGTTACCAATCAAGCAATCTTTGAAACGGTACAAGAACTTAAAAGGGAAATGGCTCGATTACGAGAAGACAATGCACGACTGACAATAGAACATGAAAGGATTTTAAAAAGTCTGTCTGAGAGACAGAATCAACTGCCAATTAATCATAGTGCAGAACAGCAGCGGATGTCAGAGGAACAGAATCATCCTATACCACCTGAGAGATATGAAGAACAAGAGGAGCGTTCTGATAATGCATTGGAACAGCAAACCTCAAAGAGACAAAGGATGGAGTTACAAGGAGAATTCCGCAAGATTAAGCCACCACATTTTGACAAAGAACAGGAAGAAGCGGCAGAAGCATGGTTGATTAATATGAATAAGTATTTTCAACTGTACGAGTACGACCATAACCTTAAAGCCCGGTTGGCTATTTTCCAACTGCAGGGAAAGGCCACCTTATGGTGGGAGGAAGTCAAGATAGTGAAAGGAGTGACGGAACAAACGATCACTTGGGAAAATTTCCAACGGTACTTTAAGGAGAGATACTTAACTGAACGTTTTTATGATGAAAAAGAGCGAGAATTCCATGATCTGCGGTTGGGACAGCAGACGATGGATGGATTTATTACTCGCTTCACCTCCTTGTCCGTTATGTGCCATATATAAGGGAAGAAAAAGCAAAAGTGCAACGTTTTGTTAGCAGCCTGCCTCCATACATGCAGGAAAGGATTGAATTCGATAATCCTAAGTCAATGGACGAGGTCATTCGTAAAGCCAGAATTTGTTACCAACAAAGCAAGCAAAAAGGAGAGACTGCTAGCAAGAAATGGAATGAAAGGAAAGGCTTCAAGACAAATGGTCTAAATAAAGGTAGTCGCAGTGGCAAAGGATTTGGCAAGGGGCCAAATAATAGAAATGTAACCAGAAGTGCAGCCAAGTTTAAGACATCAAATGAACCAAAAATCAATGAACAACATGTAAGAATGGACAGTGAGGGGACGGCTAGACCCCAGGTACAGTGCTAGGGCTGTGGGGGACCACACTATGTTAAAAACTGCCCACAGCGGAAGGGAACGGAACAACTGTCCCAAATTCATGAAGCCTCAACTGTTGGTGAAGTTGGACGTAGCATACCCAGAATTAACGCAGCTTTGGACGATCGCGAGGCAGAATATCAACCCACCATGGTCGAATTTGAAGGTAAGATTTCATACCTTACTATAACTGTTTTAATTGACCCAGGTGCTACATTTAGTTATGTGAGTCCCAAGATAATAGAGCGCTGTAAATTATAGCCTGTTAGATTTAAAAAACCATGGCTGGTACAACTAGCTACAGGAGCCAAGAGGCGAGTCACAGCAAAAATTAAGGATTGTTCGCTTACAATAGCTGGAGAATCAGTAGTAGCAGATATGAACGTACTTCATCTCGGATCATACGATGTTTTAATTGGAATGGACTGGTTGGAAAGACACTGGTCGTTAGTTGATTGCAAAACTAAAGTTATTTATTATAAAGATCAAAATGGACATAAAAAAGAACTACAAGGGATCCAGCGACCAGTGCAAATCCGACCAATAACCGCAACTCAGCTGGCAAAATGTATTCGAAAAGGGTGTCAGATGTATGCTATACAAGTGGGTTTTGCAGATTCTAAAGGCAAAGCAGCAACCTTAGATAACATTCCTGTGGTACAGGAATTTACAGATGTATTTCCGGAGGAAATCCCCAGATTACCCCCGAAAATAAATATAGACTTTACTATCGAATTGATACCAGGCGCAGCTCCAGTATCAAGAGCACCTTACAGAATGAGTGTGCCTGAGTTAACAGAATTGAAGATGCAACTGCAGGAATTATTAGATAAAAATTACATTCAACCTAGTGTGTCACCTTGGGGAGCCCCAGTATTGTTCGTCAAGAAAAAAGATGGAACCCTCCGAATGTGTATTGATTATCGTCAGTTAAACAAACTGACCATCAAAAACAAGTATCCCTTACCACAGATTGACGAATTGTTCGATCAAGTGAAAGGAGCAACTGTGCTCTCTAAGATTGACTTAAGGTCAGGCTACCACCATATCCGGATTAAAGAAGAGGACATTGCCAAAACTGCCTTCCGAACAAGGTATGGGCATTATGAGTTTGTGGTATTACCTTTTGGGTTAACTAACGCCCCTGCTACATTCATGTGTTTAATGAATAGTATTTTTCATCAATATCTGGATCGATTTGTGCTGATATTTATTGACGACATATTGATATATTCCCGTACGGTCGAAGAGCACCAGGAACATCTTAGAATGGTGCTGCAGACCCTTCGAGAACACCAGCTATACGCCAAGTTTAGTAAATGTGACTTTTTCCAAGAGGAGATTCAGTATTTAGGCCATGTAATTACCAAAGAGGGCATTGTTGTAGACCCAGAAAAGATAATGGCTATAATGGAGTGGCCTGTACCAAAGGATGTCGCGGATATCCGGTCATTTATGGGTTTAGCCGGGTACTATAGACGATTTGTGAAAAAATTCTCCAAAGTGGCATTCCCCATCACATCTCTGCAGAAAAAGGGAAGAGCATTCCAATGGACCCCCGAATGTCAGAAAAGCTTCAAACAATTAAAACAATTGCTTACAACAACACCTATCTTGAGTATAGCTGATCCTGAAAAAGAATATGTGGTATGTACGGATGTAAGCAAGGAAGGGCTGGGAGGTGTATTAATGCAAGAAGGAAAAGTGATTGCCTATGAATCAAGAAAGTTAAAAGAACATGAGAAAAAATACTCTGCTTATGATTTGGAACTGGCCGCTGTTATACATGCTATGAAGATGTGGCGGCACTATCTCATGGGAAGAAAGTTTTTGTTATTGACTGACCATCATAGTCTAACTAACTACTTCAGCTAGCCCACTTTAAACGCAAGACAATCTAGATGGGCGGATTTCCTAAGCACCTTTGACTTCGATATTAAACATTTGCAGGGGAAGGAAAACCGAGTGGCTGATGCCTTAAGCCGAAAGGTACAAAGCTTATATCAAATATCCCTGAGTAGCTGGAAGAGTACTCTCTTAGAAACTGTACAAAAAACAACAGAACAGGATGTTGAATACCAACAAATTAAGCAGCAACTACAGCAGGCCAATGGTGAGGGAAACCAACAAAAATTTGAACTGGATAATGCAGGTGTGCTCTATTACAAGGGAAGAATATATATACCCAACCAAAGCCAGATTAAAAATCTGATTTTGGATGAGTTCCACACTAGTCACTATGTGGGACACCCAGGCTATCAGAAGATGATTACTGCAATTCAAAGAAATTATTTCTGGCCTGGAATGAAGAAGGATGTGACCGAATATTTGGCTCAGTGTTTGGAATGCCAACAAATTAAAACAGAACATCAACATCCAGCCGGACTATTGCAGCCACTACCCATACCAGAATGGAAATGGGAGACCATTACCATGGATTTTATCACTGGGCTGCCGAAGACGAAGAGAAATAACGATTCTATAATGGTGGTGGTAGACAAATTGAGTAAAGCCGCACATTTCATACCTGTACAATCTACGTACAAGGCTGCGCAGATTTCTCATGTCTTTATGCAGAACGTGTTTAAATTACATGGACTTCCGAAGACAATTATTTCTGATCGAGATGTGAAATTCACTTCAGCCTTTTGGAGGACATTGTTTGCTGAATTGGGAACTCAGTTGAATTTCAGTACAGCGTATCATCCCCAAACGGATGGGCAAATGGAACGGGTAAACCAAGTGGTCGAAGACATGTTAAGAGCTTACGTGATGCAACAGCCTACGCTGTGGGAGGAGTATCTACATTTGGTAGAATTCGCATATAACAATGGATACCATACCTCAACCCAACTAAGTCCTTTTGAAATTCTGTATGGACGGAAGTGCCGTACTCCCTCGAATTGGGGTGGACCAGAGGATAGATTGAGTTTAGGGCCTGAGATGCTTAAGGAAATGGAAGACATGGTAAAAAGGGTACGAGCTAATTTGAAAGCTGCCCAAGATAGACAGAAAAATTTTGCAGATCGGAAAACAAGGTTTAAGGAATATCAGGTGGGAGACCATGTGTACATTAAGATTCAAGCCAAGAGAAGTACATTACAATGGAGCGGGTGCACTAAGTTAGCACCCCGATATTGTGGACCCTTCCAAGTGCTAGCAAGAGTTGGGCCGGTAGCATACCAACTCGCTCTACCCAGCCACATCTGGGTTCACAACGTTTTCCATGTATCAATTTTAAAAAAATATGTCTATGATCCTAGACATGTGATCAGATGGCAAGAGATTCAGGTGGGAACTAATAGGACAAAGAGGCTTGTCAAGGTAATAGTTAGACGATTATTTTCTTAAAAGAAAAGAAAAACTAACTTAAATAGTACTTGCTGCAGGTCGAACCGGAAGGAGAGGTCCTGGTCGAACCTCTGAACATTCTCGACCGGAGAGAAGTGTAGCTGCGGAAACGAGTTATTACCCAAGTTAAGGTTCAATGGCAACACTTTGGGCCTGAGGAGGCCACTTGGGAAGATGAAGCGCTAATGTTAAAGAATTATCCAGGACTGTTTGAAGCTAGAATACATCGGGACGATGTCCAATCTCAGGGGGGGAAGATGTAATGACCCCGGTAATTAATAAAATTACTTCCCTGCTTTCTTAAAAACACACACACACACACACACACACACACACACACACACACACACACACACACATATATATATGTTACTGGGATAAAAGATTATTATTATTACTTTGTGTAAAAACTGGAGCATGAATAAAAGAATTACATTCAGTAACTTCGAGCAAGGAAGTTATTTTCTTGATGATAATCTTCTTTTCCTTTTAAAAAAAAAAAAAAAGTTGTCAAGAAGGGAAGAAAACTCTAACTGTTTTTACTCCTTCCTTAGAAAGGAGGGGAAATCCGGGCTGTTTGGGAACAGACGGGAGACAAGGAAAAAAAGGCATGTTACGTCTGGTGGTGATCAGATAACATGGCACATGCTGTGCATTCAAGTAATTGCTGAAGACAGTGGTCTGGCAATGAGCTTGGGGGGAGACATAATTCTGGCATATAGTCTCATGGTGGGGAGGATCGACAAGGAAGGGACAGTTCCCTGTTCTTAAAACCTGGAAAGGTGTGGAGGCCTAAGGACAAATTTCTCAGGTAAGTATGACTGTGAATTTTGTACAGTTACTGTGTTTGTATCGTTTAGTTAAGTGAGCAAAAGGCTTAACAGTATTCTATGAAATAACCAAAGAAGAAATGAACTCAGGAATTACTGTATGAAGGCCAAACAATGTAGAATAATCTTAATTATTCCCTAGCCAGAGGTAGCTCCTCAGTAATAGGAGGGTAACCAGTAGGCTGTAAGCGATAAACAACAGTAAATATCGATGGTCTCAATAGTCTCAAACAGAGTTAAATAAGAGAATATGCTAGACTGTTATTAACCCAACAGACCGAGTAGGGAACTGTAATTGAAAGACAGAAGGGAAGCTTTATTTATACATGCAGCCGTGAGCACGAAACTTTAACAACATTCCTCAAGATAAGTAACTCACGAAATAAAACTTAAGCTATATTATACAGTGGTATTACGCTGCAAAATCTCTGTGACAGAGATGCTCAAATATAATGACTAAAACCTAAATACTGTAGAAATCATGAAACATTAACAATCATTCCTCGTGAAGGCGGTTTTCTCCAAATACCGTGAACAAAGAAAAGAAAAAGCGATAACCCATAATATTTTAAAGAACCATATGCGGATATCAGTACAAACCAGACAACTAACTGTTGGCAAATAAATGCAAAGAGCCTGTAGTAAAACAATCATCAAATACCATATGGGCATGCAATAATATAAATAACATAATAGCTACTCAGAAAAACAATAGCTAATATCGCAAGGAATAAACCCTTGTTGGGCGAATCAAACTGTGCCAAGCCTGTGAGGGCGAACCCATAAGAATACCATCTACGGGTTCATGCCCAGCTCGAAATTAGAACTACAGAGGGCAAACACTTCTAATAAACACATAGGAAGAAATGGTGATGAGCCATAAAGAAACAAGTTTGTATATATATAATAATAGAAAAATCTGGAAGTGGGTACAGTTCGATATCAAACCAAAAACCAAAATCTTATCAACATGTACAATGTGAGTCGCTTAAGGGCGGTCATTGTTCAATATCATTTACAACCATGGATAAAAATCCACGAGCAACAAAGGAAATGAAGCCATATCTAAACAGTTAAATACAATAACCCAGAACGGGAATTAATTACTGCAACCACGGCAGAATAGCTGAGGGCTTCAACAGTAAATGGAGGAACCTGCTAGCAAACGGCGAGGTTAACCTGGAAACCGACACCTAGATGCATAGTTGAATGCCCAATAAAACTATTGACTCACCTGTAAGCGTCGAGCCAAATGGACTGGTTATCAACCTTCTATCGTCGCTATGTGTAACCCCTGCCATACGATAACAGACCGTTAGCGGAGCCGGGCTATCCAAAAGGAAACAAACTGTAACAATCAAAAATAAACCAGGGGTCGACGGTATCCACCTTACCTCGGCTCGAGCTTGCAGGAACTGGAGAAACAACCCGGAACAAGACTCGGATGGAACGAGTCGGCAAACACAAATGAACACAAGACCTGCGCCGGGCAACAGAGAAGTCACCGCCATCACCAGGGGTAAATGTACATAATGCTAAAAGGATAATGAGCGACCGATTGTATACCTGTAAAGCATGAAGATATATATACAAAGCTAAATAGTCGAAAGCGACCGATTGTATACCTGTAAAAGCATGAAGATAAATATACAAAGCTAAACAGTCGATAAGCGACCGATTGTATACCTGTAAAAGCATGAAGATAAATATACAAAGCTAAACAGTCGATAAGCGACCGATTGAATACCTGGGAAGAACATGAAAATATAGAAATAATGCGAAATAAAGAGTGTGCAACAGACTGTATGTCTGTATCAGAACATAAATAGTTAAAAAAAAACTAATGGATGGTATACCTGTAACAAAGTCTGAACATAATGCCGAATTTCAGTAGAGATGGAACTGTATACCTTCATAACAACACTCTGATGGAGTAGCAGAGGGTTCCAGCCCGGTAGAGCCCGGAGGCAAGTCGAAGACGCCCATGGAAGCCGCGGAGGAAAATGCCCAATGCATGCTTTGGCGGCAGGGTATACCCGCGGACCTCAAAACCCTAAAACAATAAACCTTGAAGAGTGGGATTAGCTCTCCATCGTTCGATGGAAGAGAGCTCCCGCAACACCGTTAGATCTCGTCTCCGGATCCCAAAGTGCAGAATTCGGTCAGAACAGTAAAGAGCAGTCACAGTCGCCAACAGTATGAATTGGTAAGTAAGCCACATGGCAAGCGGTGGCAGCATGACATTAATCGTTTTGAAATAAACATTATAAACCATGTACTTCCCAAATCCTGTGGTACGTTTTCCGCACGATATCATGGGGTAATAATATTAATGCAAGATATGTATACCATCAACCTTATATAGCGTGCACATATTCGTTAGTAGGTGAACCTTATAAAAAAAAAAATATGTGGGTGAATACGGGTTAAT
>APFE030661017.1:8014-57227 GCA_000404065.3 Pinus taeda | reverse complement strand
TATGTCCAAAATTGTTACATTTGTAAAATTCGACATCATCTCTCAAATGATCAAATTTGTTGATATTATGTTGAGTTTTGGAATATACATTTCTGAAGGATCTCTTGGAATTATATTCATTCCAAACATACATGTGAGATTCTGCAGCTTTATGTCCAAACTTTCCACATGAATAACAATGACCATAAAACATAGGTTGGTACCTAGGAGGAAATCTTCTTTGAGGAATTGTCTTCCAAGGTTCTTCTTGCGAGTCTTGTTCTCTTGATTTAGTTGAGAGATCTATCTACTTGGTAGATTTTTCATATCCATCTTCTTTAACTGTCATAGAAGGACTTGACTTCTTTTCAAATTTTTCTTTGTAACCAAGACCAATCTTTTCATTGTATGATTGTTGGTTGTTGATGAGTTCAAGCAAAGTCTTTGAACTGTGGCGAGTTTGAAAGTTTTTTTCCATTTTTTTACCTCCTTTCATAAGCAACTATTTCACTTCCAATGCTTCTCCTTTCTTGTTGTTTTCCTTTAATTCTTTCCAAAGAGATTCTTCAAGTCGCTTGTATTTGCTTCAACCTTGATTTTAAGGTTGAGAACCTGTTCTCTTTTTGTCTTCAATTCGTCTTCAAGAGTGTTGACATGCTTCTTCTCGACTTTGAGCTCTTTGATAACCCCGATCACTTCGTTTTGAAATTCAACCTTAGTCATTTCTTCTTCTTCATCTCCTTCTTCGTTAGGTGCCTCTTGCTTATTGTGCTTGGCCATAAACAATATTCTACCGTTGAATTCTTCTTCGTTATCACTGCCTTCTTCGGACGAGGAGCTATCTTCTTTGGAGAAGAAACTTTTCTTAAACCATGCTTGTTGAACTTCCTAGGACTTTTATTTCCTTTCGTAAGAACCTCATTTTTTTGAGGACATTTCGTTGCAAAATGCCCAACCTCATGTTGTAGGGAAAACCCAACACCCCCCATTATTTAACTTATTGACTCAAATAATAGGGACCCTTTCTATAAATTTTTGGCTAAGCATCTTTTATGAGTTTCATTTAAGTTAATTGTTTTACAATTTTTTTATTTTTTCATTTTCGTCGGATTTATGTTTTGATTGTTTCATTGAATCCAATTTTTCACAAGATTTTCATCGATACTTGTTTCAACTCATTTGCTCAATTGGTTTGTAAATGACACTCCTTTGAAGTTTGATTGTTTTCCCGCATGGACTAAAAATGTAAATAAATGTATAATATTTCAATTTTTGTAATTAATTAAGTTCAATAGTGATTCATTGTAAATGTTGAATTTCAGTTAACTTTTATTAATTTTTCATTTTTTCATTAACAGTCCTACAAAATGACCCAGCTAAATCATACAACAAATAAAAACGTGTTTTGGAATATTGGTAATTTACTTCAATTTATTATTTTAAAACAAATTGCCAAGACTAGATTCTCAAAATTGCGAAGTGGTTATAGTCCAATTTGTAGGATTATTAATTTCACGTAGCCCCACTTCATATCACTTACTTCCTTCCAAAAATTGCGATTTTAAAACTGTGATAAAAAAATGCGATCAAAAATTACGATTACGATACATCACTGAAATAATTTTTATTTTTATTTTTTATGCATAGGTATTAAAACTCTAATTTGCGATTAAGTTTTTATTTTTGATGCATCGCTATTAAAATTCTGATTTGCGATTTGGTTTTATGCGGGGCTTAAAATTTTTAACACAATTTTTCAACACCTTATGACTCCCATCGCCACCCAACCTCCACCTCACTCTCCGCTCCTTATCCCTCCATTTTCTCGTTCCACCCTCCTTATAACTCCATAACCCTCCACCACTCCATTAACAATTACATCAAAGCTCACATTACTTATGATTGTATTAATTTTAGATTTTGATGTGAAATAATCATAATATTAATATAATAGTATTTAAATTAATCATAAATTAATTTTTTAATTAACTTTTTTTTGTAATAATTAATTTATAATTAATTAAGTTTAATAATGTAGATACAATTAATTAACGTTAATTAGATTATTAATCTTAATATAATTGAGGATTATATTTTGACCAAAAAAATTATTTTTAGTCAAGGTAATGAAAATTCTAGAATTCTAACAGTTTTGACTCATCAACTTTGGAGACTCATAGATTGAGTTTTATTTGGCCAAATGAAGCCGAGGATGGCTCATTGGAAAGATAAAATCATGGAGAACATTTATAAGAAGGTTTTATTAACAAATACGGTCATTTATTGGGTCTAAAATCCAACAGAAGATCAAGCTTCGAATTAATAAAACTAATTTTCCTGAGTTTTATTTTTTGCATTTTCATTTGCCCAAGCGTCTTCTGAATGCAAATTCATGCATCAATGATATCTTTGACCAATTAAATCATCACAGACATCAATAGAAAGCTTAGGTTTTCTTTTCAATTATTTATTTAATTGAATTTGATTAGATTTGTTTTAATTCTAGATTTGACAATTTTGATTTTATTTTTACATTTTAATTTTGTTTTGATTTGATTTTGCAGGAAAACAGTTGAAGAGATGAAGAGAAAATAATTTCAATCAATGAGAAGGCTTCAGCGATAGAAGAAAGGAATTTTGAGCCAATGAAAATTCATTAAACAAATTTATTCTTCAACAAACTTTCATATTCTAAATTATTTTGTAAATATTATAAATACCATATTGTAGAATGTAAAAATGGCTTATCTCCTATGCAATTCTGTAATTCTAAAAGCACTTCTGTAATAGGGATTTATAGTTGTAGGTGGGAGGAGTGAAAATCTCAGATCTGAGAATTATTGAGGATTTTTCTTTTGCGTTCTGAATTATGTGTGATGGACAGAGTTTGCACTTTTGCAGCTCTTGTTGTAACAACAAAAATTCAAGAAATGTAAATGATTGTTGGAAACCAGAGCCAGAGAAATGGATTCAATAAATTGGTATTTCTAATACTATTGTTTTAAATACTTGTTAAAATTGGCAACTAGGGCCGAACTCCATGTGGGTCACCTTATTTATGCATGTTGATATTTTTATTAGATTCCTCTCGTCGAGAGGTGTAGGATTGATCTAAATATTATCCGATTCCGATAAGTATTTATGAAGATATTAATTTATTTTGATTATGGACAAATTGTCAAGTCCGCTAGCAACTTATGTAGGCTCAAAAGCCTAACAGTGATGTCTATTCAACCTCAACGTTTTGCATATAAATACAATGAGTTTTTTTTCATTTGGACACTTCACGCTCACACACATCTCTCTCTCTCTCTCTCCTGCGCAGAAAGAGTCTCTCTCTCTTTCTCACGTGTGGATAAAAAGGAAGTCATCCTATGGCAAAAAGGACACAAAAATAGGACAACAAGCATCTTTGACTAGTGTTGACCAGCGTTGACCCTCCAAGGAGTGCGGATTGGGTGTGGTTGCCTCTCCTAGGCAGGAAGAAATTTTTGGCACAAAAATCGAGGTGATCTAACCTCTAGTTTGACCGGTATTGACTGCCCTAGTTTAGGGTTGCAGTTGACTTCAAAAATCTGCAATTTGACTAAACTTTTGGGGTTTTTTTAGGGTTGTTTCTTCAAGCTGTTCGAAGACAAGTTGACCAGAAATTGACCAAGCATTTTAGAGGTCAATTTCAGCTAGTTTGACCAAGTTTGACTTTGTTGATCTAGGGTTTGTTGTTTTTTTTTTTGACAGAAACAGTTAGGATGATATATTGATTCTTGGCTGTAATGCCTCAATTCAGATTACAAAGAGGTAGGCAGAGCTCAAATTTCTCCTCGGGTAGGAACCATGTGACTTCCCCACTAATGAGCCTGCGAATTTTGCAAACTATATTACTTGTAATTTTCTCTATCTTTCCTAATTTGCAGATACAAACAAACTGCTCCAATAAAAGACAGTAAAACATTTTAATCAGACAATTAAGGGATGGGATCCCAACCTTCGTCTCCGTCTCTTACAAGAACTCCGAGGGGGAGAAGAACCGCTTTATTGGCTTCCGCATCGGCTTCTTTGTTGTTTTTCTCTTTACATGAAGGAATTCCAGACTCTGAAAGGAATTTATCAGGGATCTAATTCTGCTCAACAGTCTAAATAATCTTAAATCTGAAGGAGAGGAATTATCCACAATGGCCTTTATAATAGACTGGGAATCCCCAAATACAATTGCATCTTTGATACCCAGAAAAATGAGCAGCTTGAGCCCCTGGAGAAGAGGCAGAGCTTCAGCTTGAATGCTGGTGTTGAAGCCCACTCCCCAAGCGTATCTAGATTCAATTCTGCCCTCTGCGCTTTTAATAACACCACCTGCTCCGAAAATACTAGGATTGCCTTTTGCTGCATCGTCAAAAAAGAGAACTTTCTTGCCTTCTTGGTGCAAAACTCAACGATTTCTGCAGCATTAAGATGGATTTGCCAGTGTTTTAGCGGAGAGGGGAGCCTGACTCTATCAATGAAATGGAGATCAAGAGAGGCGCCCCATACAGATTCTTGTTCACTAAGATTTTCCCTGTCTAGCTGGTCTCCCAAATAGTCTTTTAGGTGACTTTTAATTTTTACTTAGGTTATCTTGGAATCGCTTTTCTTGTCTCTGAATATCCTTTGATTTCTTTCCAGCCATATGTGCCAGCAGATTAATTTGGGAAGGGCGAGCCAAGCTTCTCTGATATGAGGATTCTGAGAAGTGCCACCAGGGTACATACGCTTCCAGTTTGAGAACAGATCTGAGCATCGATTAGGAGGAGCGAAGTCAATGCTCCAAGGGCTTAAAGCCTCCTTCCAAAGGTCTGCAACAAATTTACAGAAGAGCATCATATGGGAGGCATTTTCTTCGTGATCCCCACATAGCGAGCAGTGAGAGGGTCCTATAAAGCCTCTTTTCCAGAGCCTATCCTCGGTCAAAATTCTGTGGTGGCAAAGAAGGCAACAAAAGGAGTCGATTTTGGGGATCGTTGTCTGAGACCAGATCCCCTGCCAGGGGTTCGGATCAGGCGGGACATTAGGATGCAGAGAGAGCTGTCTATAGCCCTGCGAAACTGAATAACTCCTAAGGATCGGACCCCATCCCCGAATTTCTGCTTTTCTGCTATTCAAAGGGGCTTTGCCTTTTAAGTGGCAGAGAAAGGTAGCATAATCTTTGGAAATATTCAACGGCACCTCTAATTTTTCCCATCTCTGCCAATCGTCGTTCTCCCAATGTGATAAGTCCCACAGCGTTTTAATACCAGCTCTGTCCATCTAGTCTTTCAACGATACCAGAGAACGATCATCAACAAGGGGGTCACTGCCCATAATGCGATCCTCCCAGAGTTTGATGCACTTTCCATTTCCAGGAATCTAGTGCGCATGAAGTTTAATTAAGGCGGGAGCATTTTCGCACAATTTATGAATCATCGTCCCGAAGGTTGAGTTAGGATTGTCCAACCAGCGTGTTCTCTGCCCTCGAAAGTAATTTTTCCACAACGCTAGCTGAGCCCAACCCGGATTTGGGGCAATTATCCTCCATAACAATCTTGCACCCAATGTGATATTTTGCTTACTGATATTCTTGAAGTTCAATCCGCCTTCCATTCTGGGCAAGGAGATTATATCCCAGCTTAAAAGGGGGATTCTCTTCTCATTCTCTTTGCCTCCTTTCCAAAAAAAGTTTCTTATGTATTCCTCCATTTTTCTCATGATGCCAATAGGATCCATAATAACTGCAACTTGATAAATGGGAAGGTTGTTCAAGACAACTTTTATTAACAATGTCTTACCTACTAGATTGAGCCAATTGAATCCCTAGGATTGAATTTTAGACTTGATTTCCAACAGAGGCAACCAGTCTTTGCTGAGAGCCCTTTTTTGGAAGACAAGGAGCCCCAGATACTTGAAGGATGACCAGGAAGAGGTGGATGCAAAACCAAAACAGTTGGAAATGGCTTGAAGCGATCTGGCCGTAGCATTCCAGTAGAATATATGACATTTGCCTTTATTGCGGTTGCTTCCTGAATCTTCACAATAGGCATCCACCACATCTTTAAATCTTTTAGTCAAGGGCAAGGAGGCAACACCCAACAAGAGAGAGTCATCTGCGAAAAGCGCATGGTTTATGCTTTTGATACCTCTTGCGATGTTCAATCCCATTATTTCTTGATCAGATTGCTTTTTATTCAAGAGGAAGCTGAGAACAGAAGCTTGGAGGACAAAGAGCAAGGGAGAGAGAGGGCACCCTTTCCTCAGCCCTCTAGAGGCTTTGAAGAAGTCAGTGACCCTCCCATTCACCAAAGGGGCTATCCATGGCTCACTGATATAAGCCTTGATCCAGTTGATAAATTTGAGGCCAAACCCAAATTTGTGCAGGACATCCAACAGAAATCTATGTCTCACCCTGTCAAAGGTGCTTTCAAGGTCTAATTTGACAACCATTCCTTGCTCTTTCCGGGTCAAGCTTGAGTGAATCGCCTTTTGGACCAGGATAAAATTGTCCACTATCTGTCTTCCCTGAATAAAACCTCCCTGATTCTCCGGGATAATGTCAGGAAGAATAGTTTTCAATCTATTTGCGATCACTTTTGTTATCAGTTTGTAGCCTATATTGCAAAGGGAGATAGGACGAAATCTGGGGAAGGAGTTTGCGCCTTTTTCCTTAGGGATAAGGGCTAGGAAAGCCGAATTGGTGCTTCCCCCTATTTTTTGATAAGCTTGAGATTTCCGGACCATTCTACATAGATATTTTTCCACAACCTGCCAAAAATTCTGCAAGAATCTGGCAGTAAAGCCATCTGGGCCTGGGGACTTATTAGGCTCCATAGAAAAGAGGGCGGTTTCGATTTCATTATTAGTGACTTCTGCTTCCAAAAACTGATTCTTTCTGGCAGAAATAAGAGTGGGAACCTCATTTACTAAAGTTGAAGTATACCCTGACCCTCTTTTTCACTATACAGATTTTTGAAATGGAGGAAGGCAACATTTTTTATGCTTTGTATATCTTTGTGTTTGATGTTTTCTTCCTTGATTTCAGAGATGGAATTGAAATTTTTCCAAGCTTGGGCTTGCTTGTGAAAGAAGAATGAGTTCCTATCTCCTGCCTTGAGCCGGAGCCTACGAGATTTGATCCTCCAATACTCTTCCTCGGCCGAGCTTTCTTTGAGAAGTTTTTGCTGAAGTACCGCCTCCTTGTCAAGAACATCTTTTGTGATCTCTTCATTTTCCGAATTCAGGTGGTGGATCTCGAGACATTCTTGTATCTTTTTCCTTTCTGCTGCTGGGTTAGGAAGGGATTTAACCCAAGTTTTCAATGCATCTTCCACTCTCCCGAGCTTTTCCTCCCAAACAAAGAAGGCAGAGCCATTGACTGGTTGCTTCCAAGTATCTTTTACTAATTGCATAAAGGACTGCTCCTTGACCCAAAGGGGACTGAATTTAAAAGGGATAGGGCCTTGATCCATATGGGCCAAAAGATCAAGTTTGATGGGTCTATGATCAGATACACTACAAGGGAGAATATGCATTCTAGACTCTAAACCAAGAAGAAGAAAAGTACTTTTAACAAGAAATTTGTCTAACCTTGCAGCAATATGGCCCGAACCGAGTCTTTTATTGGACCAAGTGTACTTGCCCGATGAAGGTTTGATGTCGATCATGTCCCAATCCTAAAGCATATCCTCAACCCATTCTCGCGCCGGATCCCTTACAATGCTTCCTCCACGTTTTTCAGCCAAAGTTAAAGTGAGGTTTAGATCCCCGGCAATGATGATGTTTGCTAAATATTCAGAATCTGCCAATCCTCTAATGGAATCCCAGCAGATCTTTTTCTCTCCTGCACTGACTGGAGCATACACATTAAAGAGACAGAGGGTCTCATCTGAGTCAACGTATTTCAGCTTTGAGAACAGCCAATGAGTGTTGGTGACCTCTTTAACCCTTGAAAATTTGTTTGTGTTCCAGAGGGTGCCCAGGCCTCCTGAGGCACCCAGGCTGAGACAGCTTGCCCTTCACTTCTCTTCCACAGATTTTTGCGGATATGGAGGAAGGCCTTGTCCTCCATTTTAGTCTCCTGGATGAGGAGTATATTAGGAGATTTGGATCTTATCAGACTTTTGATGGCTTCTTCTTTTATTTTGCTCCCCATACCCCTACAATTCTAGGAGACAATCTTCATCACTTGATTTTGGAATGGAGAGCTCCTTTAAAGCTCTGGGGCTGATTTCTGGTCATCTTCGGTGTTTTAGCCAAGAGTTTCTCGAGGTTAGGTTGGCTTCCTTGGAGTTTGTCTTTATAAGTCTCCTGCTCTCTTTTTTCACGGGCAGATTTTCGACCTCTCAATGATCTTCTAGCCGAGGTTTGCGAATCTTGTATTTCACCTTCTTCTACTGAGTCCTCCAAGCCTTGCACTTCCTCAACCTCTTATGTGGGTATCTCTTCCGTTCTTTCTGCATTGCTTTCGACTTGCTTTGGTCCCGAGGCGGGCTCTTTGTGGGGCGATCCTTCATTCTGCCTCTCTATTTCTTGGGTATCCTCCATTGCTGAGCTTAACTGAATAAATGTATTTCCTTATTCTTTCATGTGAGGTGTTTGAAGCCCTGAGCCTACCTGGGGAGCTTTGCCATTGATATTACCAGTTCTAGGGGCTTTGTTTTTGGTCCTTTTGACCTGCGTCCATCCTTCCTCCTTGCCTCTCTCCGCTTCACTATTTTTTCGACAGCCTCTAGCAAAATGGCCGTAGACATGGCATTTCCTGCACTTGAACAGAAGCTGCTCATAATCCAGCGTTTGAATGTGCGTCCAGCTTCCAACCCTAATCTTTATTGCCTCAAGCAGACCGACCTCAAGGTCAACTTCAACACAGATTCTAGCACAATCGTATTGGTCTTTGTTGTTTGCTCGATCAATGAATTTTCCCAAGGTGTTTCCGATGTGCTTAAGGGACTCCTAGCTCCAACAGCGCATTGGCAGATTGGGAAATCTAACCCACACAGGGACGGCTGAGGGGACGTCAACTGCTGGATCAAAGTCAGGCATCCACTTATTGAAATACAGCCCCTGAGGGCCCATGAAATAGGGACCATTGCGGAATATCAGATCCTTATCTTCCTTTTCAGAGAATTCAAACAGGAAGAATCCCTTCCCCAGAAAATAAGAAGTGACATTGCTTTTAATCAGTGAATCCCAGTTCCTTGCGACCCAGCTCTCCGTGGTTTTGGGGGAGGGCCAGAGTCCAGTGAACTATCCAACCAAAGCATGCTCAGCCAAAGAAAGGGCAACCTAAATCGGTTTCTCAGGAGGAAGTGAGATCTCAGGGATGTCATCCAAACGTTTCACAAATTTTGCAGCCTCAGTCGTTTTCTTTTTAGGAAGAGAATTCAGCAGATTGATAAAAGCCTTGGCTTCAGAAAGGGGGGGCGTTGATGACTCCATTGAAGCAGCCGTAGCTCGATCGAATCGAGCTCACCCAAGTCCCAGCGGACATAGTCCTTCAAGTCTGCTCAAAGAAAATGCCCCTATAAATCAGTCAGAAAACGAAGGGCCGAAGCACCGCAAAGGAAGACCATAACGCCTCGCAGGATTGAAGTGCCTCGCGGGAGAAGGCAAAGCCCTCCAAAACGGCCACAGGGCCAAGGTGATGGCCTCAGTCACAGGGGATCATCTTCAGAGTGGCATTCAATCACGCGATCCTTTTAATTAGCTCATTTTGATCTAGGGTTTGTTATTGCTGATATAAAATTACAGAATTCAGATTTTGTATTATTTCTCTCTGCTGAACTATTGAAGATAAAAGAAGATTTGATCAAAGGGTTTCCCCAAATTGGGGTTTGTCCCTAGCTAGCCGTCACATCTTGTGTCTCTTGTCTTGGCTTGTTTTCGGTTGATCATTTAATGTTCTATATGCACTTTACTTAATGTATATGTGATTGCTAATTTGTGGTTAATAAAAGAAAAATAAGTAAATTGCACTAAGCATAGAACATACCATAATTTAACATGTAATCAGAGCTGAGGTGAAGACAAAGCCCAAGCAAGAGCAAGAGCAATCACTGAAGAGAAGGTTGGCAAGGCTATCTGAAAGAAATCATAGGGTCATCAACACACTTCCCTGCTGAAGACAAACTCCGTGAGAAGTCTGACTATCATGGATGGAAGATGTCTCTTGATCTAACATTAGAAGAACAGGAAGTGTTGGACCATGTGAGAGGTGGAATTGTTGGGCCTCCATCAAATGCATTCGCTGCTGCTAGAAACAAATGGACCAAGGGAGAAGTCAAAGCAAAGAAGATCATCCGAGACTCTATCGACGAACGCTTGGTGGCCTATGTTTCTGAGCTAAACACCTCCAAGGAAATCTACGATGGACTGATGAGTTTATTTAAAGTTAATGATGCAAATCAAGTCTTGTTTCGTAGAAATAAGCTGAAGGAAATTAAGAAGGGCAAAGATGAAAGTATGCAAGCATATTTATTAAGGATCACCGAAATCAAGAACGATATCCTATATATTGGGGAAGTAATTCCTGGTAGGGAAATGGCACTCACAACTCTTGGAGGACTACCATCTGAATGGTATATATTCAGAACTACTCTCCTCAACAATAATGTAATTCCTGGATTTGAGGAATTAATGGCGAGATGCATTCAAGAAGAAGCAAGGATGGAAGAACAAGAAATGCCCACACTTAAAGGTCATCTCGCTTCTTTTTCTTCTCATGTTAAAATAAGAAACAATTCCGGGGCTAAATTCAAAGGAAAGGTTGGACCAAAGGGTGGAAGAAGGATGATTTTACAATTGCAATAAAATAGGTCACTATGCAAGGGAGTGCCCTAATGAAAGGGACTCACACTGAGATGATGATCAAAATCCCTCTCAAGGTAATCAAAGGAATGGCAGGTCATATAGCCGAGGTAAAAGAGGTGCTGGAAATCAAGGAAGAGGACAACCATTCAAGAAGGCAAGAAATTCTAGGTATGAATCTGACACTATTAACAATAAGCAAGATTAATATTATCTACCAGCAACGCTATCTACTTTTGCTCCCCCAGACTCACTGGGAAATTGGCTTATTGATAGTGGTGCCTCAAGGCACTTCACTTGTTACAAAAAAGCTCTCTATAGTTTGATAGAGAAAGAAACCAACCTGGAAATTGTTCTTGGAGACAATTCAAAATATCTTGTCAAAGGCGTAGGAAATGTTACTCTTAAATTGAATCAGGGTAATACAATCCACCTAAAAGATGTATTATATGTACCTAATCTCAAAAAGAACCTGGTGTCCATTTCGGCTATGGAAGACAAAGGCTACAAGGTGGCCTCCAGCGATGGCAAGGTACATATATGGAAAAATAATATTAAAGATGCCTTCACTCTTGGGTTTCGAGTTGATTCATTATATCAAGTCGGAGGAAGTCCACTAGGTTTCATGTCTTGTGACACATCTCTTCAGTCCGAACTATGGCATTGGAGGTTTTCTCACTTTCATTATAAAGCTCTACCGGATGTAAGGAAAATGGTGACCTGGATGCCCGAGTTCAAATTAGAGCAAGAAGGTGTATGTCCAGGATGTGCCGAAGGAAAGCTCAAAAGGGGACCATTCCCCTCAAGCCAAAGCAAGACCTTTGATATATTGCAGTTGATTCACTCAAACATATCCGTTATGATGCCTATGAACTCCTTGGGAGGATATTCATATTACCTCACTTTTACAGATGATTATTCTTGCAAGACTTGGATATACTTCTTGAAAAGGAAGGATGAAGTGTTCCCCTGGTTTCGACACTTCAAAGCCTTGATCGAGAATCAAACCGAAAAGAATATCAAGACCTTAAGGACTGATAATGGGACTGAATATGAATCCAATGAGTTTCATGACTTTTTGCAATGAGGCTGGCATTAAGAGGGAGACTACTACACGATATACTCCTGAGCAGAATGGTGTGGCGGCAAGGAAGAACCGTGTGATTGTGGAAGTTTTCCGTGCTATGCTCCATGATCAAAAACTTCCGAAGTTTTTATAGGCTGAAGCTGCAAACACTGTCGTATATGTACAAAACCGATGCCCTCATCAAGCATTGGGTTCCAAGACTCCCGAAGAGATGTTCACTAGTAAGAGACTTGACGTATCTCATTTTCGAATTTTTGGAAGCCCTATATATTTTCATGTGCCGAAGGAGAAAAGGAATAAATTGGGTGCATTTGGAAAGAAAGGAATCTTCGTGGGCTATAGCGAAAATACTAAAGGCTATAGAATCTATCTGTTTGGTCAAAGAGAAGTCAAGATTAACAATGATGTCACTTTTGATGAAGATATGGCTCTTACCAAAGTAGACAATCTTCCTACTCTAAGAAGATCTAAAGAAGCTCACACCAGGGAACCAAAGGAAAAAGAAGATGAGACAATACCTGATGTGGAAGAACCGATGGACCTTATTGATCCTCCTCCGCTAGAGCCTTCCTCTTCCAAGAAGAGGCCTTAATGGCTTAGGGGGACACTTGATGATGCCGAAGGACACATTGCACACTGAGGAACCTTCCGTGAAAGTAAGAAGTCGAATAGGTATCAGGGATACCTGACCATCATGAGCATGATCATCCAAAATGAGCCTTCATCGTTCACAGATGTCGTCAAGCATCAAGTATGGAAGGATGCTATGATTGAAGAATATGAGTCCATTATGAAAAACGATGTCTGGGATGTGGTCCCCAAACCCTAGGACAAAGCTGTTGTCACTTCAAAATGGCTTTACAAGATAAAGCATGCAGTTGATGGAAGTGTGGAAAAGTATAAGGCTCATTTTGTCGCTTGTAGCTTCTCCCAGAAGGAGGGTATAGACTATGATGAAATATTTACACATATTTCCCAATATACCACCATCCGCTCCATCATAGCCCTTGTTGCTTCGCAAGGATGGAATATACGTCAGATGGATGTCAACACTGCATTCTTACATGGTTCGATCAAAGAGGAGGTCTATGTGGAGCAACCCGAAGGATTTGAGATTCATGATCGAGAATCTCATGTGTGCAGGTTGAAGAAGGCCCTCTATGGGCTGAAGCAAGCACCCCGAGCGTGGTATGAAAGGATAGATAGCTACTTGATGAAGCTAGGATTCACTATGAGTGAAGCCGGCCCTAACCTTTACTTTAAGGTTGAATATGACAAGCCTTCATACTGGTGCTTTATGTTGACGACCTCTTTCTAACTGGTGCAGACCCTCTCATTCACAAATGTAAGAGGGAGCTGGCTTCTGAGTTCAAGATGAAAGACCTAGGACTCATGCACTATTTCTTAGGACTCGAAGTCTAGCAGAAACCAAGAGAAATTTTCCTATCTCAAGGAAAATATGTGGTGAAGATATTGGAAAGATTCAGAATGGTGGATCGCAAGCCCATAACTACCCCGATGGAGCTTGACTTCAAGAAGTTAAGCGGTAATGTTGTCGGACCCATTTTACGAAATGCCACCAAGTATCGACAACTTGTCAGAGCATTAATGTTCTTGGTGAACTCCCATCCTAATATATGCTTTGCAGTCAACATATGGTTGAGCCTCACCACTTACATTGGATCGGTGCCAAGAACCTGCTAAGGTATCTTCGTGGCACAATCACTCATGGGTTGAGATACACCGCCGGAGATGTGAGACTACTTGGGTATACTGATGTTGATTGGGCAGGCAATGTGGTGGACCCAAAGAGCACTTCTGGGTGTTGCTTCTCTTTGGGTTTTTCCTCGATATCCTGGATGAGCAGGAAGCAGAAGTCAGTGGCTTTGAGCACCGCCGAGGCAGAATACATTGTTGCTAGCATGGCTTCCTATGAGGCAGTTTGGTTGCGGAAGCTCTTTAGTGAGCTATTTGGATTTACATTGGATACAACCGTGATTTTATGTGACAACCAGAGCAGAATTTGTTTATCAGAAAATCCTTTATTTCATGATCGCTCCAAGAATATCGATATAAGGTACCACTATATTCGAGATATGGTGCAGCAAGAAGCAATAAGGCTCCAACATATCGGTACAGATGAACAGGTCGCCGGCATTCTGACAAAGCCCCTAGGAAAGGTTAAATTCCTGACTTTCCGAGAACGACTTGGTGTCATTTAGAGATCCTATAATGAGGGTTGAGTATGATGTATTGAGCTCTGGGAGCTCTAGGGGGGGTGCGGGGTACTTCTTGGAGCAACATGTGACCATAGGGCAACTCACCATCCCCTCGTGGTGCACTATGTACAGGGTAAAGGTTCAACCTTCCCCTGTGACACCCAGTGGCGACCGTGGCACATGATGATTAGTTCTCCTATGGGCCAGGATGATTCGTTCTTTGTGGCAACTGTGGAACAAGATGATTAGCTCTCTTGTAGGCCAGGATGATTCGTTCTCCTGTGGACAGGATGATTAGTTCTCCTGTCAAGGCATCCTACCCATGCAGTCTGGGACTCATGGGAAGTACCTCTCATATGATCAATGAGAAGGGAAATGAGGATAGGGACCATAATAGTTCTATCGGTGGATGATTCGTTGTATCTACCGTACTCCCTAAGCTAGCATGACCTCCATTGATCTGGGATCAATGAGAGTGATACACACTCTGAGACTGACTTCGGGTCAATGGAGGATGGTATGATACATCCTCAATCATTCCTTCTTCATAGTTCGAGCAAAGCAAAGCAAAGCAGAGTAGAACAGGGTCAAGCCGTATAAGACAGTGCATTTGATGGATGAACAGCAGTGACAGTCCAACAGATTGTAGATGAAGTTCTCCCTAGTTGAGAGAGAGTGTTAAAATTGGCAACTAGGGTTGAACTCCATGTGGGTCACCTTATTTATGGCTATTGATATTTTTATTAGATTCCTCTCGTCGAGAGGTGTAGGATTGATCTAAAGATCATCCGATTCTGATAAGTATTTATGAAGATATGAATTTATTTTGATTATGGAAAATTTGTCAAGTCAGCCAGTGACTTATGTAGGCTTAGAAGCCCAACAATCATGTCTATTCAACCTCAATGTTTTGCATATAAATACAAGTTTTTTTTCTCATTTGGACACTTCACTCTCACACACATCTCTCTCTCTCTCCTGTGCAGAAAGAGTCTCTCTCTTTCTCACACGTGTGGATGAAAAGGAAGTCATCCTAGGGCAAAAAGGACGCAAAAACAGGACAGCAAGCATCTTTGACCAGTGTTGACCCTCCAAGGAGTGCGGATTGGGTGTGGTTGCCTCTCCTAGGCAGGCCGCAATTTTTGGCACAAAAATCGAGGTGATCTGACTTCTGGTTTGACTGGTATTGACTGCCCTAGTTTAGGGCTGAAGTTGACTTCAAAAATCTGCACTTTGACTAAACTTTTGGGGCTATTTTAGGGTTGTTTCTTCACGCTGTTTGAAGACAAGTTGATCAGAAATTGACCAATTATTTTAGAGGTCAATTTCAGCTAGTTTGACCAAGTTTGACTTTTCTGATCTAGGGTTTGTTGTCGCTGATATAAAATTACAGAATTCAGATTTTGTACTATTTCTCTCTATTGAATTATTGAAGATAAAAGAAGATTTGATCAAAGGGTTTCCCCAAATTGGGGTTTGTCCTTGGCTAGCTGCCACATCTTGTGTCTCTTGTCTTGGCTTGTTTTCGGTTGATCATTTAATGTTCTATCTGCACTTTACTTAATGTATGTGTGATTGCTAATCTATGGTTAATAAAAGAAAAATAAGTAAATTGCACTAAGCATAGACAATACCATAATTTAACAATACTAGTTTCATTTTATGATGGCAGGAATGTGTCATTTTATTCATATTTTTGTACTTTTGTCGGTATGAGTAATTTATCTTAATCATATGTTATTATTTATCTCCGCTCTTATGGGTTGAATTTTGATTTCTGGATAACTATTTACTCAGAAATCTATCTTTTATTATTAGTTTAACAAACAGTAATATGTTGTGAACTTCTTCCTTATATTATTGTTTAATTATTTGAATTACTGTTTAAACAATCAATATCATTTTGTGAATTTCTTCCTAAATGTTGTTGGTTTATTATTTCGATTAAGAGGTCTCTTAATAGAATTTTTTTGGTAAACATAATGTCAGTTAATTGAACTACTTTGTTAGCTTGATATTCATTATAAGCCAAACATATTTAAATCCCAATCATTTAAATATCTTGCTCTCAGTTGGGTCACATCTATATCTGCTTAATTGAGATAGGATTAGAATTTAGTTCATTTTGCTTGCATTATAGAATAAGTTTGTATTTAGATTTATTTTTACATTCTTATAAGTCCTTTTCATAAAGAGGCAAACTTTAGTTGTGGCTTGGTTGAGCCCCAAATCAGCTTAAGGATCACTTTCTTGCGTCATCAACAAGAAGGTTGATTTGATGTATCTTCTCCATTGGTGGATGAAAGTTATATTGTAAGCCATTTCAAGATTGAGAGAAGGTAATTGGACCTAGTTGAACCAGTCAGAACCACCATTCCAAACGGAAAAAAAAAAAAGAATTTCTTTAAGGTCCGGACCAGGTGGTCATTCCCCATGTTGTTGCAGCGAATTTCGAGGCTTCAACATTTTGGCACTAGAAGGAGGGCCTGAAACTTGTTGTCTATTGGAGTCTTTGTATTCTAACATCTTATTTTTACTACAATGGCTCCTCTTAAACTTCCAATTTGGAGTTGTATTTCTGGACGCGCATCTTCCAATACTATACCAAAAGTGGTAAGACTCTTGTCTCAGGTAAAGTTTAATGGTAAGAGAAATTCTTCTACTTTTAATCATGCCTTACAATTCATTCCAAAATTTCAAATTCTACTTATCAAGGAATTGATGATGGTATTTTATGAAGGATTTTTACTCTTACATTCTTGGAAAAAGCCTGAAGCTGATGTCAATCGCTTCTAGTTGCCTCAAATCACAGCTGGAATCAACTTGTTACAATTTTTGTTTTTTTTTCTTCTGGTTGTAGTTTATTTTAAAAAAATAATAAATTTATAGTATAGAGCTGGTCCTTACACTTTTTTTTTTGTTATATATATCTATATTATACCGAGGTAAGCTCAAGTTTAATTCAAATAAATCAAAACCATTAATTTAACCATTCAGAATAAATTAATTTTTTTTTTTTTTTTTTATTTGGTCATAAAATTACACCAACAATCCACTGTATTGATTTTTTTTTTTTTAAGATTTTCCGTAGTTGGTCTGAGTGAACTAATTTATTTAAAAAAATCAATTTCGAGGCATGTGCATGGTGGTCCAAGAATGAATCTATAAATGGTTTCGCATACAGACCAACCCCTATCCAAGCACATTAACCAAAAATTTCTTATTAGAACATTGTTATGTAGCATATTATCTTATGGCAGTTACTTTGGTAAAAGAAATGGATGTGAAATTTTTACATCAAGGGCGAAAAGAAAACATGAGGCCCTTAATATGAACCAAGAGTGCATTGCTGAGTCAACTAAATTAGGTGGAAAAAGGAGAAACATGTAATAATGTTTCCTATGATCGAAGACAAAAATATTCCGCCTCTTCCTCAAGCCAAAAGAAGTCTTACATCCCAATAGATTTTTGAAACTTCTGAATTTGGTTTAAGAATATCCATGTCATCATGACATGGAGAGCAATTCGAATGCAATAAACGAGAAACCCGGTATAGAACTTAAACGGTCCCCCTGCTTTGAATGTTTTCACAAAACAGTCCATGGAGCTTGAATATGGATACTTCCCACTGGCATCCCGTTGCATCTTTTGTATCTGAGTCTTCACATAATCAAAGGGCAGACTACATGCAGATTCAAAAAAAAAAAAAAAAACCAGAAACAACACTTGCACCAACCACAGTTGTAGCTTCAAAAAGGCCCATGGTGTCCTTGAAAAATTCTACAGCTTGATCATAAGAAGTAAGCATGCCCATATTTAAGGCCATTGCTCGGACAACTGTTGGACCCACCCCTTTCCATAGGGCTAGAACCCCTTCATCACCACTAATACGATATAGTGCATGGAATGTATTTTTGTAATGCCGCCGTTGGCCAATAGGCAAAGTTGCATCTGCCTGCATGCGGATGAGAGATAAATTTGCGGGACTTCCAACACATGCCCCAATAGCTCCTGTTGTCAATCCACAAAGAGCCTTCTGATAGAGAGGTAGAGGTTTCCCATCAATAGCTACAATTGCTGTCTGTCAATATCCTAAATGATCCAAGATGTACTGTTGTATAGGTTGCATGTCTTAACAAACCAGCTGATAACCCCTTATAAAAAGTGCCAAAGCTCTCATCCCTCAGCATGTTCTCTGCAACATTATAACCCGAACCTTGACCCAACTGAATGTGCACCTTGATCATGTCCACGAGCTAGATGACACATGTGGCAAGCATACAAAAGGTTCCTCCATTGACAAATGGCTTCACTGTATTCCACATGTTGCCTGTCTTGGGCTTCTCCACTGTCATCTCTTCTGAAGGACTCAAACACCTGATCAATCTGAAACTGCCCTCCTTCCTCTTCATGAGGTCACCAATGATATCAGAAAAAAACCGGCGAGAAGAATCTGGCTATCTACGCCTCCTCAACAAGAATGAAGAAGAAGAATAGGCAGAGATCTTATTTCCGTTGTGCCGCCAAAATGAGCCATTATTATTTATTAACTGGACTTTTAGTTAATAAACTGGACGACGCTGATAGCGAGGATGTGTTTCCAACGACATTCCTAGCTGCACCAAATGACTGAGATGGGATCATGACTCTATCTTTTGAAATCTTCACATGTTTGTGTTTATGTATTTGTTTCATTTTTTTGTTTTTTTTTTGGTTGGCTATAACGCAGCCATTTCCATTCGCTTCGCTTGATTTTCGATCAGACGATGCAAGCAAGAGCAAAGCGAGGCTATTGCCATCACTTCAGCTTCAAGAAGGAGCTGCTAACTAAGACGGTTGCATTGTGACCAGAGGAGCCGTTGCTTCTAACGGAATTCCGAAGATCGTGAAAAAAAAACTGTGTAATCAGGGCCAAATTAGAGAGGCTCTGCGATTTTAAGGTAAATCAATCCATGCCCACGTGAATAAAAATGGAAACATGCCAATCGGATTTTTGACCGACACCCTTATGAACATGTATGCGAAGTTGGGGAGTTTTGCAGACGCACATGAATTGTTTGATGAAATGCTTCATCGAGATGCCTATTCTAGGAATATGTTAATCACATCATATTCTCCCCACGGACCTGCAAAAGAAACTTTGAAACTCTTTCACCAGATGCAGAGGTCGATTTCCTACCTTGACCGCTTTTCTTATGCCAGCATTCTCTCGGTTTGTGCCAAGCTGGGAGCTCTAGAACAAGGCATCGAGATTCCTAAAGAATTAGTTAGAAGCCAGTGCCAAATTGATGGTTTTGTAGAGAGTGCCCTAGTGGATTTGTATGCAAGGTGTGGGAGAATAGATAAGGTTGGAGAATTGTTTGACATAATGTTTCAGAATTTGTCTGTACCCCTTCTAAGTTGAAATTTCAAAGAAATGTAATGTCAGTTGAATCCTCATTAGTTTGCAACTATATAACACAATGCCAAATACTCATATGCCCTCATCCCTCTATCTGCAGTAAATGGCTTGATCTATTTGAGGTGGGACTCGCTTTATTTCAGTGCCAAGTTCCTGCTCAATCTTGTACAAATTAAACCGATCCTCATATGTAATCAATTTACAGCGAGTCCTAGATGACCAAACCTTCCAGATCGCCCTACTATGTGCAAATAAGTTTTTGAATTCTTAGGAAAGTCAAAATTGATAACAACATTAACCGCTTGAAAATCTATCGTAAACAGATCTGAAAACGCTAGATTTCTAAAGGCACCATTACGGTAGTCATGGAATACTCTGTTTCGGTGAGATTGTAACATCTTCAGATGGATGTAAAAGCATGAATATCCAAGCTCCTTATTTTATTTTTTTTGGGCCAAGAACTCTACTTGATTAACAAAATTGCAGAAAATTATTGATTAGTTGATTTGGAGCTTGAAAAAAAATGTGTTGAGACAAGGAACCTTTTGCCTCTCCTTCACAAATGCATAATTGTGTGATACCTTTGAGAGTTAGTTCATCCACAAGGTTTATCACATATGGCTTGCGCAAAAACCTATCCTTAAATGATTTGACAGTGACTGGAAATGTAGCAGAGGACAATAATATTTGGCGGGTTTTAGGAAGAAATATGATTAGTTGTTCCAACAAAGTTTGGAACTCTGGAGAGAGGAGTTTATCAGCCTCATCCATTACAAGCATTTTACAATCTTTCAGGTTGCGAACACCCTTATTTGTGTAACGACTAAACCTATAAAAAAAAATTATAAGCTTGTAGTGCGCAACAAATGCTTGTATTATATGGTGAGTATTTTGGACAAGCTTGACTGTTGTTTATGTTGTACAGGGAAGTTTTGGAAAACCTTGTTTATGCTATATTGAGAATAGCCACACCGTTTAAGTTATAAAGTAGCTCCACCCACATTTACTTAATGTTTATGTTATACAGCAGCTCCACCCATACTTACTAGTTACTAATTCGATGCATATTTTGGAATGGAAATCTTGGACGATTTTAACAAAACAAGTCATGCATGCATAGGCCCATAGGTCTCAAGGGTTCAACATAACTCTGATACCAAGTGTAAGGACCAGCTCTATACTATATATTTATTATTTTTTTAAATAAACCACAATAAACTGCAACCAGAAGAAGAAGAAAAAAAAAAAAAAAAAAAAAAAAAAAAAAAATTGGGAATTTAAATTTATTCAGCACTGTCTAACACATCTTTGAAATTCATTTCACTTAACCTATCATAAAATTTACATATATTTAACTAAGGCCATAAATAAATCATACAAAATAATATTGCAACATATATGTACCGTTCACTAAAAGACGAGACTCCATTTGATTTGCCATTACTTGTCTTCCCTTGTTGTCGGTCACCTCCGAGAGTGAATGACGACGTACTTGTTCTGAATGCATTGACCCACTGGTTAACCTCCCAGCCTACTCCTTGGTACTCTTATTCCCCGTGGATCCCCGAGCTGCAATGGTGTTGTACAATGGAGGAATGCAATAGCTAGTAGAGGAGAGCACTCTTTGGCTCAAGAGTCCCCTCTCTAAAATCCTCTACCTCACCAAACTCACTATAGTTTTATAATCACTGCTCTGACATAGTCTCATCCATCCAACAATAGGGTTCCCCAAAAAAGGTCTCTTCTCCCATGGCTTGCCCCTTCTTTTATAGGAGTCCTCATAGGTGACACTTGGCATGTCATGCATAATTAATTATTTTTTTATAATTCAATAGTTTGATTATTCACCCACCCATGTGTCACTCTCTCATCAAGGGTCTCCAAAATTATTTATTTAAATTTTATTTTAAAACTAATATTTTCCTCACCTCAACAAGATTCCTATTTCTTCTCCTAGTTGCCTCTTGATCTCCCTTTTTACTCCTTAATTTGTGTTCATTACTAAAGTCAATTAATGAGTCAAGATTTGATCCCCTATCTACTCCCTAATTTAACTCACTTTATCTCTTAGATGGACATTCTTATGTTTGTTGTTGCCACATGGAAGTTCTCTACATTTCTATAAAATTTAATTTATTAATCTTATTTTAATTCACCATCCTCTTCTCTTAATTAGGTTTAACTATTTTAGGATTAATCTTTATCCTTACAATTATGTCTCTCTTTCTCCTTTTACCTAATTAAACTACATAATCTACCTACTATTTTCCAAGATGGGAAGGGTAGAGTTTTTAAGGTAACCTATTTTATTTCTTCCTATGGTCCTCTTAACCAAAGTTTTATTTTTGATTTAATTACCTCGGTTTCTAACATCATTTACCCTTGATGTAAATTTACTTAGTTTTTATTTCTTGATTATATTTATTAGTTTATTTATTTTTAATGATTCCAAGGGGCCAAGTTTGGTCGTGCCCTTCAAGAACTTCCCTTGAAGTTCCAAGGGTGCCACGCCTAATAGTTTATTTGTGATGCCAAGGGTGCCAAGTTGGTCATGCCCTTCAAGAAATTCCCTTAAAGTTCCAAGGGTGCCACACCACTTGCCCTTCAAGCATTCAGTGACTACGAGGGGAAAATATAGGTGCAACGTCATAGACCACTATCATCTCTTATGTTGCCTACTATAGTGAGACTAATGGTGTCGGGGATCAAGGAATCTGCGTTGATGCGCGCCCCCCAGTAAAATCCTCATGAGCGGCCCAACTTTGGGACTTGCCTTCATGATATCGTGATCTTCAAAGCGAAGGTGTTTCAACCTTTCCAGCCCAAGTCACGACGGGAGTGCTAGTGGGTGAGATCAGAGACACTGTCTCACCCCTCCCATGTAGTTCCATCCACTTGTACAACCCCATCACCCATATGTGAGTCATTCGACCAAGCAACTAATCTATGCCTGCAACCACTAACATATCATCAGAATATAGATAAACATATATAGCAGGTTTCAAAACTGACTTAGAATTTCAAAGATAAAATAATATAAATTTTCATCAAACCAGATGTCGTCAACTCGTCATATGCGAGTACCTCTAGTGGTTTCCTGCCATACTCAATAATCATCAGTAACAAGGTTTCTCAGTGTTAGCCATTGTCATAATAACATCATCGCCATCACCTAGTCATTCGCATCATTGTTCATTGTGAACCAAAACTAATGCAAGTAGGTAATGTAGGGGACACATCCATCATGGCTATCATCATCATAACATCAATATCCATCAAAGCTATTAACATTGTAACATCAATAGAAAACATACCTATCCATCAAAGCTATCATCATCATGATATCAATAGAGAGCATACCTAACCATTAATACTATCATCATCATAATGTCAATGGAGAACATACATAAACATCACAACCACTAATATCACAATCACTAACAGTAGAGTCATGTGTCCGGATCCTCAACCTGAGATCCTCAAAGAATAAAGTATCTAAGATAATGTCATATTAGGGTTAGAAAACTAAAGTGGGCACTACAAATCCCAAAACAAAACAAAATACCCTTCAACTTACCTCTACCTGCAGAACACATATAAGTGCATAATAATAAATAAATACAAATTAAAATTACAATGTGTACCTGAAGTGTGCTTGTCACTTTTGTTGTTGCCTTGTTGCAGCAGTAAACAAAGACTCCCACTGTTGATATAGGCCTGGACTCTGTGTAAGACTATATCCAAAACTGACCTAAAGATATATACAATAAAACCTAATCACAGACCCTAGACTTGTGATGGACCAAGTTCTAAGTACAACAACAGAGACCATTCTATCAACTATGACCAGACAAGTAACATGAACTTACAACATCATATAGATTTAGCAGACTTGGAGTGGCATCAAGAATATGTAGCATCAAATGTGTAGTATCAAGAATAGGACATCCGAAATGTGGTATCAAAACTAATTGTGACATATAAAGACATAGAGATATAACCAAGACCTTGTATATATTTACGTTTTCCTACAAAAACATATGTCAGAGATGATACTCATATTTCAAATGTAAACACTAATCATACATACCTTGTTGTAGGAGACTTACCCTTGACTGTTGGTGTGTGGTCCTTACTGTAGTGATCCTTGAATGCATGTTTTTTCTTGCCTTCTAGGAACTTGATATTGAATCTGTTGTATCTATGTACTTTCGAATCTACAGGGCCTGAAATTTCGTCCTCTAGTAGCCCTTTGAGTCCTCTTTCCAACCCCACAGGTTTGATCAAGATTGGATTCTTCAAGAAAGAGTTATGCCCAATCTCCCACGATGACCTGATTATACACTGGTTCAGTAGAGCGAACTTGTATGAAGTCCTTGTGTCATGGTTGCGACCTTTGGCCCTGAAAACGCTACTCAACAAACTACATTCCGTCCACTTTTTGTGACTATTTACGAAATTTGAATCCAATGCTCAGAGAGAAAGCTATGACGATTTTCCCAATGTCACATGTTTGACATGGAATTTAGGAGCCTGGAAAAACCCTAACTTCCTCAGATCATATCTCCGAAAAAATAGCGAACCAAGATCTGAAATTTAGTCAAGAGGTTCATCAAAGCTTCAGCTCAAATGGGTTTTAATTTCAGCTTCTGAAGCTTTGCAAAAAAAAAATTATAGCGAAAATGCCATGATGACCTGTTTGAAACAAAAAAATCCCTATTAGAGGAGGATATGAGGGTCACTATTTATATGAATGCTTGAGTTGAGAGGGTCTTCAACCAGTGAACGTTGGAAGGATTTTATGAGCAAAAAACATTACTAATTATTGACTATTCAATGACCACAACCAATTATGAGTGCCATGCCACAACCCCATAGGGTTTTAGCCCACTAACTGCGATTACTAACTTCAAACATTAATATCTCTCAAACCGTGAAGAATTACTTGTCGTGCCATATATCAACAGAAACATCTCGACGAGTAGAATCCATCTAGAAGATCCTTGACTCGGAATAGAGTAATTTTTCAAGTCAAAATTCCCATGCAAGATCGGGGTAGCCCCTGGTGTTGCTTGGGTTGACATCAATGACAACCACTAATCAACACTCTCAAAGCTCCATGATGCATATGCGCCATCCTTCGGTGTCATAACTCGCACAAGTCTCTACTACTGATGATACTGGTGTGAGTGCTACCAAATGTGCTACTCACCAATGCTCTTGTCGACAGAAAATTGAACCTGTATAGTTTCCCAGAGTGGACTCCAATCACTTTGGCCGAAGTGATGGAAGCTCCCCTGGGATGCATCAATACCTGCCCTCTTGAGAAAGTGACATCAAACCCCTTCTCCTCCATAGCAAACACTGAAATCAAGTTCTCCTTCATCCCCGGAACACACAAAACATCCATGACCTTCAAAAGAGGCAAAGACTCCCTCTCAAAGGTCATAGTCCCCACACCAACAGCTCTTAGAGTGTGGTCATCTCCTAGTACAATCTCAATATCAAGTGCCCTCTCTGCAAGATCTAAAAAGAACTCCCCTGCACCTGTCATATGGCGGGAAGCCTCGTTGTCTATGTACCACACATCGGATGATGTACTCCTACTACATGTAGAAGTAATAAATGCAAATTCCTAGTCAAACTGTGAAGCAAACTGCTCCACCTATGTTGAAGTTGCAGTACCCTTCTTCCCCTTATTCTTCCTCTCAAGACACATAGAAGCATAGTGTCCCATCTTTTGACATGCCCAACATTTGACTTTGGACATATCCATATCTTTCTTCTTCTTCTTCTCCTTTACCTTAGCCCCATCTGATGAGGCCCCTTTCTTGGCCTTCCCTTCGTTGTCCCCCCTGGCTGTCAAGGCTACATCCTCCTCATCTGTTATCTTCACCTCACCACTGCCAGTCTTTTGTATCTCATGTTGCACACAATCATCCCAGAATATGTCCCAATTGGGAAGATTCTCCCTAGAGGTAACAGCATCTCCAAAGACCTCCCAAGACTTAGGAAGTCCTGCTACAACTATCTTGACTAACTTTGTGGGTGCAACTGTCTCACCAATAGCAGTGAAATCATCACGTACATGTTTGATCTTGCCAAGATAATGAACTACACTTTCAACCTTTTTCATCCTAATGTTCTTCAATTGTGCTTTGAGTACCATCTTCCTGCTCTCATTGGTACTCTGATAGAGAGTGGTTAGAGTTTTCCACATCTTATATGCATATGTGTTTCTTCTCACCTAAAAAACCACATGATCCTTCAGACTGTCCATCGAAATCCTTTTTGCCTTTGCATTATTTTTTGTGAATTCAGCAAGTTCATCTGCAGCAGTAGGAGGTACAACCATTTGCCGCACTATGTCCCAAACCGCTGCCTCCTCAAACATTGTCTGAATATGTTCTTCCAAATGCATAGTTGGATATCCCATCCAATTTCTCCTTTATCCTTAAGAACATGGCCATGACTGCTGTCCAAAATTTACAAAACCAAGAAAATGGAGAAATGAACTTTCCAGCACACCTTGTTGTCCCAAAAGTTAAGTCTGTGTGAAATTTCACCTTGTTGTCCCAAAATATCAGTTTGTTATCCAAAAATTCAGTTTGTTGTCCAAACCACTGTTTGTTGTCCCAAAGTATTGTATGTTGTTCAAACAACAATTTTCAGCCTATACCTCTGATACCATGTTGAATTTTGATGACTAAAAAAAGTTTCCAACAATCCCAACCCGGTTTTAATTTCACTTTATCACTCCCATTCAGTTAAATGCCCTTTCCCATAAACATACATTAAACATATAGAATTATGGAAATGAAATTTTCAGATTAAAACACATGGGACTATCAACACATGCTAAAAATAAATATGGACATAACCAGACTAGCAACACACATAAAAATACAGATTTTTTATCAACTTAGACCCAGGCAAAACCCCTTCAATCTTCTCCGGGCAAAACATGTTAGAGAGCTCTTCAAATTTATTTATCTTTCAAGTTCAGGAAAAATACATTTGTAGAGAAAACAAAACAGCAAAATATAACTTATCTCTTCAACCCAAAACTCCTTGTAAATCGTGCCCACTTTGCCTTGATTTCCATGCCCACTTGAAGCTGAAAATATGTACTGTACAGATATGACTGTACGGATTTTTTTCAAAAAAAATCAAAAACTTCTCTCGAATGGCGTGCAACTCACAGCATTCAATGTTGTTCATATTGTACCTTCAGTTGTCTTCTAAACCTTGATTTCCATGCCTAGCTTTGCCCAGAAATCACTCCTTCAGCTTGCTGCAACAAATTTCTCCTTCAAAACTTTTCTCCAGCGCTCAGCCTCCTTTCTCCAATCTGCTCATGAAGAATGAATGTAGTCTCTCTTTTCTTTTCCCCATTTTGTCTCCCTAAATAACTTTTGGGCAACCCTAAGATCTAATGGCTCGGATTCATTTAGATCAAGGATGAGAATAAATGTACATTTAATTCTCAGTTTCTATTTTTTAACTCACCCATTAAATAAAGTACCCACATTGTACTTTATGTCTAAAGTCATTGTTCACTTTATAATTTAACATTGACTTTACCACTTATAAAGTCACTTTCACTTTATAAAGTCACACTTAAGGAAAAGAATTATTTTAGACACTTTTCCCTAGGTAGAGACTAAGCCATGGGAAACCACTTGTCCAAGGTACATTGAAAATCAACACCTATTTTGATACATAAGGTATGAGGGGATCTTTGATGGATTCTATGAGAATCCTTTGAGCCCTCACTTCCCCTTTCATATACTTTGATAGAGCTTGAGCTTCTTCCTTTGGAGGTTTAGTGATTGTACCCTTAACATGTTCAATGACTTCATTCTCTATGAGGATCAAATATATCCTCTTCCTCCATGCAAGAAAGTTTGATGACCCAACCAATTTGTTGCTTTCCTTGCAAAATGAAGTCCTTTTAATAGATTCAGACATATATATAAAGATTCTTACTTATCAAGTGAATATGCTCCTTGATATTAATATCTCCAACTTGATGCCTTCTTGATTTTGATGATGATAGAAGATGTCTTCTTAATGAAGATGTCTTCCTTCAAAAGTGATCCTTCATAGAGAGGGAGATCACCTTGATTCCTTGATGATGATGATGACGCTTCAATGTGTATTTCTTCTATGGATGATCAAGGGTTTTGAGGTCTTCTCAGTTCCTTCCAGTCACGCTTGTCAAACTTACAACTTCAGATTTCGGCTTCTTGTTGCAAGATTGCAATTTCGACTTCTTTTGCAGAAACCCTAGTTCATACGTGTGACTAGAAGTTGGATGGATTTGTCTCCTTTTCTCCTTCGCTTGAGATGGAATCTTCTTCTTATTAATTCGTCTTGCAAGGGAGACTTCTTTTGCCCAAAACTTCGGCTCTCTTGGAGTAGCTTATACTTCATAATTTTTTGCTGCAAGATGATGCCCTAATCTTCCATGTGTGGAGGAATATAGCCAAAAAACAGATCTAAGATGCTTCGCTGCTTTTTCTCTCTTGATCTAACTTCTTGATGCTTCTTAGATGCTTTTCTAGTGCTTCGACGCTTGATTGTCCTTTAAGTTGCCTTTACTTGTCTTTTCACTTTAGGTCTGATACCATGTTGAGAAATCTAGGGGCAACTAGAGTAGAGGATTTCTCTTAACTTGATAACTGCTTGTGACATATTTTTACTTTACTTGATTAGCTTCTTCTTTCACTTGATTATTATTAGTGTTCTTTATCATAAAATAGCTACCAAACAATAAAATCAATGAGACAATAGGACACAAGATGTAGGTGATCAACCAGGGCCAAAACCTCTCCAACTGAGAGGAAAACCCACAAGAATTCTTCTCTTCTTATAGAACTTTAATTGACGAATTCCAAAACCTACGACCCTTGACCAAGACCCTCCAAGACCAAGTCAAACCATGCTTCCAGTAACTTGTGAAATTTCGACTTACCCAACAAATTCTTCTGCAACTTCGACCTGCCCAACAAATGTAGAAAGCCTAACACGAGAGCGAGAGAGAGAGAGAGAGAGATAGAGAGAAAGGCCCAAAAACTTCGATCTAGTTCTTCTCCTTTTTCATCCTTTTCCAGCTTCTATCTTGAGAAGATCGAACTTGCTTGAGTGAGTCTCCAAATGAGGTCGGGTTCCTTCTCCAAGCGAGTCTCCAAATGAGGCTTGTGAGGGGTACGAATTGTTATCTTTAAGCCGACTTGTCTCTTCATGTAGGTCGACTTGATCTTTTCACCATGGCGAGGTCTTGGAGGGTCTTTGGACTCTATTTTGACTCAAATATTTTTCCTTACAATATGTAACATGCCCAAATGGGTCTTCAATACATGACAATGACTCAATTGACTTTACGACAAACCTAGAAGCATTCAATGGGTGCTTGACCTAAAAATATTTTTTCCTTCAACATGAGACCCTTGCCTCAAGGATAACAATAATAAATTGTTTTTTCTCTTCTCATTAAATACATGAAATCATGGTTACATATGTCATTATGAAGACCGAACCTAGTTACATATTTCAACACTCTTGCTCTTGAGAGAATCACTTCCCCAACATAATGCGCCTTCACCTCTCCCGTAGGCTTTTTTATAGTTTCATTAAGCCAAAATCCCTAACCCTAATCTATTGAGTGATTAATGGCTAGGATTAAATCCTAAGCCTCACTTGAGATCAACAGTTGAGATTATACTTAAGTCACTTAGCTAATTTAATTATTTATCCTTAGAACTTTAACCTAATATTCCACAATAATGAATTAAATTAATTATTGTACGTTTCCTAAATTAACCTTGGGAAAAAAATTATAAATAACTTACTCCACCAAGCAAAGCACCTAAAGAGGCAATCAAATATCTTCAACATGCTAAGACACCAAGCCAATGTAGAAAACTTTCCGAGGCTACAAAATCAACACATTGAATCCATTTATGCATTAGAAACAACAATTGCATCAATCCAAAATTACAATTTCAACAAAAATTACATGATTGAATTCTAGTGATAACAAATTGGAAAAAGTCAAAATCGTAAATTGTTTAGCCTTCTTCAATCATCTGTGCTAGGTCAGCCATGCACAACCTACCAAGCTTATTAGTCATCCAATAGGTCATGATAATTTATGATTATGTACTTTGTCAATGTGTCAATGACTTGCTGTCAAGTCACTGCCACATACATGCCAAATAGGCACCATGTCATTGCCAAATGCCACATGAGCTAGCATTTTATAATCTAATGTGTGCATTTTATATGGAGCATATTTGTTAAAACTTTCCCTCTAAATGTATCTTGAACACTAGAAAAAGTGAAGTTCAAATTATAAGGGGGGACTTCAGGACCTAGGATTAGATTTCTACTTTATTTATATTATTTTTTCCTTGTTTATTTAAATATGTCTTTCTATTAATCACAACTTAAATCAGGGATACACCAAGTGAAAAAATTATAACAAAAATATGGTCTTTCTTTGTTCAAAACTCTACATCCTTTGCACCCAGGTCCTGCCAGAAGAAAGCTTATTGAATTGTAAATGCACAGTTAATACAGGCTTTTTAATTAATTGGTCAAATATTACTTGAGCATTATACTGTCAAGTGGAGCTATACAAAAATTCGAAATTAATCATTTTGAGATCACAAGGAACTTCACATTTCCTTTGATGAGGGCATTAGCTTGCTTTAAAAGATTCAAATCCACTCAGACAATTCACACACCTGAATGTCTCTCACAACCAGATTAACTATTATAACATCGCATTATAGGCCCTACCTTGATAATGCAGTGCTGATGTACATCTTATCAATTCTATGGTCACCTCCAATGTACACTTGTGAATCGTCAGAATGTCTTGCTTGAAAAGAGAAAATGAGGAAAGTCTGAACGTTTTGCATTCTGCATTGTGGCCTAAATTCTAATAAATAATCTTCATGTTTGCAATGAACACCACAAAAATGCATAATAGTGTGTTTTTTCCAATCACACAGACGAGTTTATTTTTATTGACTGATTTACTGAAATGCCCACACCTGGGCAGCCGAGAATCATGAAATTTGAAGAGGCCACACATCCAGAACATATTCCTCATGCTGACTTAAGGAATTTATATCAAAAACTCAATTGTGCCAGGTAACATTAAAAATCTTCTTGGAAGGAATCCTAAATGTTCTCCATCAGCCTGAACATAGATGTCACCATTTGTATTTGTATCATGTTGAGTTAGTTCCTCCACTTCAATGGAACTAGCACTGCAAATAAAAGGTCAAATGTAGATCAGAGACATAATATACTGTACTTCCATGCAAAAATTTGTGTAACAAAACAGTGTAAAGTCCCAAAGGTCAAGCTAGGAGGTAAACTGAAACAATTCCATGCTAACTGGTAGTTTTAGACCCATGTCAAATACAATATTTTACAGATACCTTCAGATTATTTCATACCTGGCAAAGATTAATAAAATTACTTCAATGCTAACTCCTTTACTCTTCAATGGCATCAATACTAAACAAACTACTATAAGTTCAGCTAGACTAAACTATGTTCCTAAAGCACATAATTGGAAGGAAAAGACTTAACATTTGGTTCAGAAAGGGATTAAACTTGCAATAACCCTACTTTAATTTCTATGCACCCCAATCATTTTAGTTTGTAACATAGCAATGTGTGAATTCACAGATTCTAATGTAATAAAATGAAATAATATTAATGTCCATGACCAAAATAGATCTATGGGACTAAGAAGTACAACTTTTGATAATAACATTAAGGAGTGCCCATAGTATCTCCTAAGCAGTTCCAATCTATAGTTAATGAATAGAGAACTTCAAAGAAAATCTCATTAATGGGTGACGTGAAAACTACAGGACACGAGGCAGCTATTTTCAAGTTGAAAATTCAACAACAGCTTAACGGTGTGATAGTTGATTGAGGTCAGATAAGTTCTTGTCAACTTAAATTAATGATAAAACAATTTAAATCTAAAAACAGAATAAAATAATCTACAACTACAATAATTTTTTGTATGATCTTCATCTCACAACCCAACTCAAAGAACAAAGTGAAATAATCTACAACTACAATAATTTTTTGTATGATCTTCATCTCACAACCCAACTCAAAGAACAAAGTGATGCAGTGGGGGTAAAAGAAAAAAAGGGGTGGAGAAAAGAAAAGAAAACCTTCTTGTGATTGGGCATCTGTGTTTTCCAAAAACAACTGCCAATCAGCCAAAAGGCACCATTCAACCATACAACAGGCCGCCAACAGTAGTAAGACCATATGGATGACATACAATAAGCTGCCAGCAGAGAACAGACTCATACATACCTGTATGGCGGCCACCAAGGAGCAGGAATTGGTTGATTTGCATTCTAATTTGAATGTATACAACAGTGAAATTTTGTCAATTTGGCTGCGATTTTGAACATCCAGTAGGTAACTGGCTGGAATCTTTTGTGTTGGAAGGGTAACTACTCATCTATTTTTCTCAATAATTTGCAATTTCAGAGAGGAAAGAACAATTGTTTCTACTATTTCAACAGCAGATCTATTTATTCAGCAGTAATTACACTGAATTTTTTTAATAAAATGTTTAGTTTGTCTACCATTATGTTGGAGAGTAACCAGATATTTTCCGAGAAATAGTGAATGTTAGCCATGTTTTAGTAAAAGGGTTTGGATCAGCTTGTGTTGGGCAATGAAATGACCAATGAAAGTGAGAAGTGATCAAACCAAGTTTAATAAGCAGGAAAAAGAATCAGTGATGCTGATAAAACTTCTAGTGATTGACGAAATGCTTCTCAAACTACAGACCAGGGGTGATTATCAGCTATTAGGAAGCAACTAAAGGATTTACATGAAACTTTAAATAAAGGAAGAGCATGAGCAAGCATTTAGTAAAGATCAAGTACCTTAGAAAACAGTTAAATGCCATTGGGTGGAAAATGGAAGAAGAAGACATGATGGCAACCAGCCAGCCAACAAGCAGCCCTATACATTGCTCAATTATGATGACATGCCACATTCCTCCACCATTTGCATGGGTCATACACCTGTCATCATCCGTCATTCCTCTTGAATGAAGGTGGGTCACCACTCAACAGGTACTCTAAGCATTTTGCAATCAAGTGCTTTTATTTAATGTTTTGGGCATTCTAGCATGGATCAACAGGGTGATCTGGATGATTGACCGATCTTCACTGTAAACTTGTTCTCTCGCCTTACCAGGGGGGTTATAGCCATAGTCTAATGGGACCTCCTCTTAGGCCTTAGGGGCACCACTTAGGAAACATGGATTGAAGTAGTGTGTCCATAACCATTCCATACTTAAAACATTTCATCATTCCCTCGATGTCACATCCATCCTTCAAGTTTGTTCTCAATAGTTCATTGGGATTCACACCCTCATATCCACATCCTTGAGACAGGGCCGGAAAACTTTTCCTTGGAGATTGACGCAGCTAAAAGAAAGATAAAAGCACAAGATGGCCACAATGAAAAAAAAAAAAGAAGGAAAAATTAAAATGCAAAAGATGGTCGGGAAATTGATTGGCATGTGGGCAAAACCTAGCATGAGCTCTGTAATGTCCTCTACTAATTAATTTCCCAAGAGAGGATGAAGTAACCTATCCAACCATGTAGGCTATAGTCAATGATAAAGAGGGAAACCCATTATCGAATGCTTTTGGGGCAACATTAGGTAAATTGGGGTAATTGGGGGAAAACTTATGAAGGAAGCCAAAATTGGGGCTAAATGGAGGGAAACTTGTAACCCCTCAAATTAAAATGAGAAGATATATAGAAAGAGGAGAATCATTATTCTCATCATGGTTGATTGGATATTTCTATTTTGTGAGCGAAGGATCTGAGGGTTTTAACTGTTTAGACCCCTTTTTCCTTTTATTGGTTTTGGTAGTGAAAGATTCCACCCTAGCCAATCCCCTCTCTTTCTCTCAATTGTTTGGCATAACTTTCTAAGGCATCTTTCATCTGGTTTTGGCAAGCAAGGAGATTTATGTGGGTTTATTGGCTTAAGGAGACAATATGTGGCATCCTCATTCATCCTAAGGCTTTTGTAATAGAGTAGCTAGGCAGTTTGAGACTTTTGTCCAAAGCAGCGAAGTAGTTTGAGACCAAAACCTAGGGAAGCTAGGTAGTCTAGGTTCTTGGAATAGAAAATGAGTAACAAAACTCTTTATGGGCCAACAGATGCTTTCTAGAGCCTGGTGGAAGCCATTCTAGGGCAGTGATCTCTCACCTAGACATTTAATAAACCATTCTACATTTTTAAGTGTTGGTTGGGGCAATACTAGGGCAGCAAAGGCCTCATTTTGACAGTGGGAGGTAGCATCAGCGTTAGTATTAATTTGAAGAGCAATTTGGCCTGTCTAAGGCAGTTTGGGTAGCAAAACCTTGTTTTGGGGCCGCAGGTGGTTCTGGGGTGCAATGCCTATTAAAGCCAGTTAAGGGCAATGGTGAGGTTTGATTATGGTTGTCTAAGGACAACGAAGCCTGTCCAAGCTTCATTGTAGCTGCGGACCAATCCAACAATGAGTCTGGGGAGAAGCTCTCTCTTGGGTGAGATATAGTGGCAGCTTATCCCCCTATGAAGCTTGATTTGAACAACAGACACTATGTGACAATAAAGGGTTTGTTGAGAAACAACAACCCACTCTGTGACCCGTTTCATAAACAACCTGTGGTAGCGCGTGGGAGTAGGAACTCGATCTAGACACCAAACTCTCTCTATATAGCCTTAAGGAATCTCAAAGACAATCGGATATAGAAGCTATTGAGGTTAGATTTAGCATATTAGGGCAGTAGGGTTTGATTTATGTAATAGCCATTGTTGTGTATTTCATTTGTATTGGGAGGACTAAAGACTCAAACTGCTTATGTTATGTTGATTTGATTCATGGAAACAAACTGTTGAATACAAGGTTATTCTATTTCATTGCATTTCAATATTGTCGTTGATTGTCAAATTAAAGCATGCTGTTGGATTACAAAACTTATTAAGTTCTTTTTTCCTAACCCTAAGGGATATTACCATGGTATCAGAGTTGTGCATCCTGCCATCTTGTGAGCATATGAGCTCTGTATGTTTCCAGAAGATAGAGAAAATGTTACAATCAGGAGGAGAAGGGTTACCCACAACATAGCCATGGAGGACAAGGAAGAACAAGAGAACCCCTTGGGCAACCTCTTGAATAAGCCATATAGGGGGCAACAAAAACTAGCCCAATTGTCAACATAAAGGCAACAACAAATGGCTCAATTTTTTGGCCAAGGCATGGGAAATCTAAACGTCACAGGTAACAATGTTGTTAATGGGCCTAACGTTGGCCACATGAATTCTACAGAAGGGAGCAATAGCCATAATCCTAGCTCTTTCAACATATTTGCACAAACAAACACCAAGGAAACTAGTAGAAGGAATTATAGGCCTCTACAACCCCAGTTCCTAGATGGTCAGGGAGCAGTGACCCAAGGAACAACAGGGCAAAATGAAAACTTTACAGAGTACTTTCAAGAGTATGCAGCACTAGGGGAAGATGTGGAGGCAACCATGAATTTTCATGAATTCGGTAGCATCAAGTACGAAAATAGGCAAAAGACATAACAAAACCATGATCTAATGTGCAAGGTGGGGAAGTTGTCCATTCACTCTTTCAATGGATCATCCAAGTGTTCAGTAAGGGCTTACGTCCAAAATCTGGACACCTACTTCCAACTTAACCCAATGTTGGAAGCAAATGCTATCAAATTTTTCGCATCATAGAGCTCGCACACCTCAAGCAGGTCGGGACACCAGAGTCCTACATTTCAGAATTCCAACAATTAGAGGTCATGGTGACAGACATATTGGAGTAGAGGTTGGTCATGCTCTTCATGAAAAGGTTTAGCTGAACCAGGTCGGGTCAAGGCTTTCAAACCTACCACATTGCATGATGCCATTGCTAAGACACGAGCCATAGGAGATGCAACACCAAAAGTGAAATTTCCACCCAAACCACTTATCCCTTCAAAGGAAAGAGATAAGAAGCCATTTCAGAAAGATGGGACCAACAAAGACAAATTGGATGAGGAGACTCAGAGTATATTAAGGAGGAAGAAGCTTTGTTTCACTTGCAAAGAACCATGGGAACCTAGTCATAGATGTTTGGGAAAGGGAAAGATCCACTATATTGAAGTGGTGTTTGACAGTGACAATGAAGATGATACAATGCCAGCACCATGTAAGGAACTTAGCAATCCCAAAGAAGAATGGTCCCTTGAGGAGGCTAAAGGAGATGAGAAACCACATACAAGAATCAAAGGCGGTACTATCACTTCTCTTTTTGGAGTTCCTAAATATTACACCTTCAGGATCAAGGGTGTCATAAAAGGGAAAAGAATCATAGCTTTGGCAATGGTGGACCTATGCACAATTTCATCAATGCAGTTGTGGTGGCAAGGAGAGGTATTCCCACAGAAGAATTTGAGGGCTTCAAAGTGAAGGCAATTAATGAGTATAACATTACATGCGCACAAGTGGTCCCACGTTTGAGCATAACATTGGGTAACTACACATTCACAAATGATTTTTATGTAATAGAACTCGCAGATACCAACGTTGTGTTAGGAGTACAGTGATTGTAATCAATAGGAAAATTCTCAATGAATTACCAGGTAATGGAAATGAAATTCCAGGCAGCAAATGGTGGCAAGGTAGTATTGAGAGGTATGTCCAATGGTGGCCCTCGAACTATATCAGCTAAGAAAATGGAGGTCGTATATAAGTAGGGAGATGTAACTTGCATAGCAGCCTGTATGATAACAAACCCCAGATCATTAAGAAACACCTTATTGCCGCCTAATCCACACCTTGGGTTACGTGGAAGAAATATTTAATCCACTAGGTGTGACCATGGGGGCAAGTCTCGAATCGAGTTGTTGTCACTCAATCTCAACTCCTCCATCTAGGTTAACTCCTAGCGAAGCCAATGGGGGTAGTCCCTAAAAATGACTAAGGCTAATTAAGCTATATCAAATAAGGAATTCTTCTACGAGTTAATTTAGTTACACGAGTACATTAACCAACAACATATATAATTGACAAGCAAATAACAAAATGACAAAATTAAATAACAAGATAGAACAATGTTGAAAATAAATGCTCGTGTTGCTTGAAAATGAATCTGAGCGATGTGATTGTCACCTAATGGAATATGTTATAAAAATGTATTGGAGAATGCTCTTGGTTAATTCTATTAAGTTGAGTTCACTTGGAATTATCAGTGAGTGCAAAATGGAGAGGCGGGTATGTGGCCCATGTGATTACAGGAAAACAAACTATTCTAATGTTTGTTTCCTCTTTCACCTTTATCCTTCGGATGGGATTGAGAAAGTTGAAAGGAGATCCAACGGGAAGAAGCTTAACAAAGAGACCTTTTCTCCACACTTGTCGTTGTTGAAGAGAACTCAAAAATGAAGAAGAAACTGCTTGGTTGGTGATGAAAAATGAAATGTCACATCATGTATTTATACTTGTTGAATGGGCTAAAATAAGCGAAGGGACACAGCCCTTCACTTGGCTAGGCCGACTTGCACTCCAAAAATAAAAAAATTTATCTTAATTTTCTTAGGGTGACATGGAGACCTCTTTGGCATGCAAGAATACCCGCCGATGCTACAAAAAATCAACAATGTGTGGGTCAAATTTGATCCATTGCATTGACTACTAGGATGGATTGTGACCTAGACATGTTATGACACATTATTTCAATATTTTGGGGGCTAGTAGGCCTAAATTAGGATCTGCATTCCTCCTATAAATAGAGGAACCGTTCATCCTCATAACTCATCACATCACACTTGGATTTTCAGCCTTCTTGTGCATTTTGTCCTCTTGTGGAGAATTTTGGATCTATTGATGCATTTTGATATTTGGAGCTAAATCATTGTGCTTTGGAGCTATTCTTTGAATGAGTGGATGGATCCTTCGTATGTTATCTTGTAAGTGTACCTAATTGTTGAATATCTTCTTTTTACATGTCTAATATATGGAATATTGTTGATTCTAGGGTTTGCAATTGTGCCCTAAGTTGTTGAAGATATATTGAATGTTATTCTAGATGATTTATTGCATGCATTACTCATAACATGTGAATTAATGTCCTAGTGGTGACCTTTCATAGCTCTCCCATGAAAATTCCATTTTTCCATTGCATAGATAATTACTTGAAGTGTTGGTGCTAGGGCATCAAAATTTGAACCTCCTCAGTGACTATTTGGCAAATCTAACACATCATAGACTCCATACTCCCAAGGAATAAGGGACTGGTCCATTTTCTTGGTGATCAAACTCTCTTTTAATACATAATTTCTCCTCTAAATTCGTCTCCTTCAAGGCCAAGTGAGCTAACTAAGGCTTGGTGTGAATCCATAGGTGAGGTGAGTACGTGGGATTAGAGAGCCTAAACATCAACGAGATAGCATTTGCCACAAAATCACATCCACTTCAATCTTGTCCATAAATTTTCTTTCCCTAGTTGTTTGCCCTAAGGGGGAAACCTAGTCTAGTTTTGCTTCAACTTAGGAGTTTCTTTGAAGGTTCATGAGCCTTGGACTTGCCAATATATATTGTTGGAAGCCTTTTTCTCCTACCCTTGACCTTTGGTTACAACCAACACTCAACTCATCAATCAAACCCTAGGTTTTGCACCTCCTCAAAGAGGTCTCTATCAAGAGAGTGAATCTCCTCCTATTAGAGCCTTGAACTAAGTTGTGCCTCCCATGTAGAAAGCCTTATTGTGTCACCTCTTACCCTAAAACCTTAGAACATCCATTAGGTGACCTTCTCACATACTGGGACTCCTATCAGTGAAAATCCGTAAAGAGCAGGGGGTATTGGCTATGGTGACAGTGGTCCACTACCCCATAGTTGTTGTCTCTTGGTCTTGTAAGGTGACCCTCTCCAAGGCCTATTAGACTTTGCGGCAACAAGACCAAGATCAATAATGCATCTAAGTGAACAAAATTTGAATGTTAAGGGCACAATTTAATACTTCAAACCAGTGTTGATAATTTCAGCGATCTTTTGCGAAATATCGCGATTATCATGATATTTTCCAGAAAACAATATATCGGGTAGAAAATATCGCAATATTTTCTCTTTTGAAAATATCACGCGATTTTCAATATATCGCCAAAATATCGCGTAACGACGCAAAAAATCACCAGGCGCGTGGGGGCCGAGCTACAAAAGTGTTTTTTGTGGTTTTTTTTTTTGTCATTTTGCTTTGTTGGTCTTGGAGAAGGAAGGGGAAGAGCTTTATGGTGGTTTTCAAGGAAGGATTGAGGATCAAACAACCATTTTTTTTTTTCTGGGCAAAAGACTAAACTATATGTATTAAAATAAAAAAGAGAAGTATGTACAAGAGGTCGAAACCTCTGAGAGCACATGGACAGCTCCCTTACAAGAGATACAGACCATTACTGGTGAGATCATTGACAAATTCCTGTATCTAACAGACCATTTACAGTCAAAAGAGAAGGAAAATAAGACCTGTAAATGTCTAACACTAACATTGCTTCTGTACATACACAAAATTACTGACTGGACAAAAAAACCTTGCTGACTGGACAAACAAGAACTTTCTGTCCATGCAAGGAACTTGCTGACTGGACCTAACAGGAATAAACAAAGAGATACCGGGGAGAGAGGACACGCGTCCCGCAACCAACAGAGCGAAGGTGGCATCGAAAGAGCGAAGGTGGTGGACGACACACGTCCATGAACCAGGAGCCGGCTAGTCGAAGGTGGCAGCAAGGCGGAAGGAGAACAGAGAGCAGAGACACCCGCATCCAAAAAAACCAGGGTCGAGACGACCACCGCAAGAAAAACATGCCGAGAGCAAAAACCCAAAAACCAGATACGAAGGCCATATCCTTACCCTGATTCAGTTTTCTCCGCCATCTTGTCTTCCTCTGCCTTCTGCTTAGCAGCCTTCTGCTCAGCGATCCACTCCTCAGCCTCACGCTCAGGGTCAGGCAGTAAATCGACCTCCACGCCGCAAGGGATGTCCTCAAAACGCAGATAACCCGGAGGGAGAACAGGGTAAAGCCTAGCATCAAAGAAGCGCTCAGGCGGCTTCTCTTCTGCAGGTAAATTCTTAGCCTTGGGGCTGGAAATTTCCATGTCAATTAAGTCACCGATTTCTCTTAAGGCTTCTTCCTGTTCTTTGGCATGAATGCCAGTACTGTCATCCTCAGGATGGCTCTGAGAGGAAGGCTGATAGGAGCTGTCCTCCTGACTGCCATCCTGAGGGCATTTGTTGGAGCTTTGCTCTGGCATGTCTAGGATACCTTTACCCTTACCCTCGATATCATCTTCCTCCGTGAAGACCACAGTGATGAGAGCCGAGACAATCGGTCGATTAGTGCGTCTGATGTAACGAAACGTTATCATCTGGACTGAATTGTCCGTGTCTGAGTCTAGATCCTCATTGCCCGGGGAGCTGGGCGAAGCTACAGTCGGCGGGGCAACTCTACACGGGCTATGAAGAGCCCGACCCCCATGTTTCTTTCCCCTGCGCGGGGAAGCATGACCCCGTATAGGCATATTTACTCTGCCCAAATTACACACAGGCCTCCAGTGGTAATTCTCAGAAAGGAGAGGGGGCCGAGGTGGCCAGCTAAGCCTCTGAGCCGAACCTCTGAAACTCAAAAGCACACCCCTGACACTCCTACTTTCTACCCTTAGACCAACATTCCTCTGCAATTCAGAACCTGAGTTCTCTACCTGTTCAGACAGGCGAATAATCCTGTAATCGCAATTCTTAAACATTCTGGCGACACAACCCGAAAAGGCTTGGTAGCTGGGGAAGGAGGAATGGCATTGAATGCCATTGAAGGTGGTTTTAATGCTCTGCATTGATCACCATCTTCCGTCCCAAGGGTGCCGCGTGCCGATCATGTGTCCTGGCATATGCATGGTGTCACCCGCATCCGGGAAGGATCAAACAACCATTATCAACACCAACCAAAAATATTGTGTGGATCAAAGATTCAAGATAAATGAGACAAACTTCATTTCTTCCATTAACAGGTATGTTCTTAAAAACCCCTATGTTAATGATTTTTTTCATAGATTTAGGGTTATGTTTGCTTGCCTCTTTGCCCACCATCATTTTGCTTCTTTGTTTTCTTTTTCCATTTGCTATGGTTTTCATGTCCATCAGCCAATGCAAAGGGTTTTCTCCATATTTGGACAGCAAGCTTCATTTTTTTTAAACTTTCTTATGCACCCTCTTATTACCGGTTTTCATTGCAAGTAATGTAGTAAAAAAATTATTTTTTAAAATAAGGTGGCTGTTATTTTTTGTGTATGGTGCCTGTTATTTTTTGCGTATGGGGTCTAATGCCAATTTTTTCTTTTTCTGGTGCCCTGGGTTTGAATTAATCCACTACAAGTATGCCAAAGCCCTTTGACCCATTTTGGGAGTATGGGGAATCTGATGGTGCAACAAATCGGGCACATCTAACATGCAAATTGTGTGGGGACAAGATGACTGGAGGGGTTACACGATTGAAATACCATTTGGCTAGACTCCCTGGACATGATGTTGGGCTTTGTTTAGAATCTAGTGTGAAGCTTATACAAAAATCTCTTGAAGCAATTGATGAAAAAGACAGAAAGAGAGAAGAGGCAAAAAGAAACAAGGTTGAACATGCAAGTAAATCTTTTGGGATATCTTCTTCCGATTTTGAGGCTGGGGGTAGTGGGATGAGCTCCACAGCGTCACCTGCTAGTGATAATCTTACTGGGAGTGGGAGGTCATCCCTTTTGTTCAACGAACCAGACATGGAGCACAACTTTCCATAAAATCGTCTGTTAAAAAAAAGAAGCAAGAAGCAAATAAAGTTATAGGGAGGTGTCTTTTCTGGAGCGACTTACCTCTCAGCATCACCAAAACCAATCCATTTTGGTAGTGAATGCGTGATGCTATTGCTATTGTGGACCCAGGGTACAAAAGAACTATATATGAGGAGTTGCAGGGACGAATCATTCAAGAAGAAAAGCAGGACATCAACTCTAGATCGACGGAGTTGAAACAGACATGGAAGGTGTCTGGATGCACAGTGATGTCTGATGGTTGGACAGATAGGAAGGGTAGGAGCCTTCTAAATTTCTTGGTACATTGTCCTAAAGGTACCATGTTTATTAAATCAATGGATGCATCAACACATATAAAAGATGCAGCATTGATATGTGAGTTGTTAGATGGGTTTGTTCGGGAGATTGGTGCGCAGAATGTGGTGCAAGTCATAACAGATATGCAACTAATTATGTGTTTGTCGGTAGAATGCTTATGGAGAGGCACAGCGCATTGTTCTGGACTCCATGTGCAACACATTGTATCGATTTGTTGCTTGAGGATATGGGGAAACTCTCCTTCATCAAGGAGGTGATTGATATCGCTAGGAGCGTCCCCAAGTTTATATGTAACCATGCTTTTGTTCTTAACCTCATGAGGAGATACACTAGAAACAAGGAGTTGCGGCATCCTGCAATCATGTTAAAATTTCTGTTTTCCCACCCCGGTTTTCAGTTTCTCCTTATTTCTCCCATGTAGTTAAATGCCCTTTCCCATAAACATACATTCAACAAGCTGGAAAAAATAAATTTGCTGAAAACACAAATTTGGAAAATTACAGAATGCTGGAAATTGCAAAATAAAAATCAGCGTAATAAACAGCCATTAAACACATTAAAAACATTGAATTTTTGGTCACGTACCCTGGAAAAACCCCCTACAACTCTTGGGGAAAACCAGTTTGAGAGCTCTTCTTTATTTCTGAAAAATGTCTTTTTACAGTAAGAGAAATATTCAGCAAAAATCAGCAAGCAAACTTTTACAACTTATCTCAACTTTGCTGAAACTCAGCCTTGCTGAAAAACTGCCCTGCTGAAACTTCGCTGTTGTTACTCCGCTGCTGATACTCCGCAACTCACTGTCCAAAAATCTCCCTTGCTCTCTTGCTCTCCTTCTCTCAATCTGCTCATGAAAGAATTGAATCGAATGTGATCTTTTCCTCCTTTTCCTCCCTTAATATAACTCCAAATGACTTTTGGATGATCCAAGTGACTTTTGGGTGATCCCTAAATCCAATGGCTAAAATAGATTTAGATCAATGGCTGAGATTAAATGCACATTTAAATCTCACTTTCTATTTTTTAATTCACCCACTTTAATAAAGACCCACTTAGTCATTTAAGTCACTTTTCCTTTCTAATTTTACATTGACTTTATAAAGTCACTTTAAAATTAGACTTTAGTAACTTTATCACTTAAAGTCACTTTTAAATTAGATTTGACTTTATAAAAATTATAAAGTCACTTTAGGAGAAAAATTAAATTCTTTTGGACACTTTTCCCCAGGCCAAAGATCAAAGCCTAAGGGAACCACCTGTCCTCCGGTACGAAATTTCAACAGTGATAATGGAACTAAAACGTTGAACGTAGAACAAATCTTTATGATGTCTGGTAGTATTCCAAACCCTCAAGCTCAAGGTAGTCAGTTACCGCCTGGGGGGCAAGGTAGTCAGTTACCACTTTGGGGGCAAGGTAGTCAGTTACCGCCTGGGGGGCAACCTCAAGGTAGTCAGTTATCACTTGGGGGGCAACCCCAAGGTAGTCAGTTTCCGCTTGAAGGGCTACCTCAAGGTTTTCAACCTTCATGACAGTACATACCCCAAGGTCAACCCCATATTCCTCACGATGCTTATCAACCCCAGATTCAGTACGTGCCTCAGGGTTATCAACCTCAAGGTCAGTACCCAACTCAATGTTTCCAACCGCCTTCTGGTCAGTCATTTTTACAAGGAATTGGAAATGTACGTCCTAATTATCAACCCTACGTTCAACCAGGTTATGGTCCTCCTTATGTACAACCTTTTATGGGTTCCAGAATGAATATGGGGATCCATCTCAAACTCAACAGACTTTGCAACCTAATGTGCAGTTATTTAATCAAACTGGACAACCTTTGGTTTCTGGTCCAACCCAGCAACCTGTCCAACCTATGGTTCAAACTTCTGCACCTAGTTTAGTTCAGCAGCCTGGGCCTAGCTCACCTCAGACTCCGCCCCGAACTGCTGCTGCAACTGCTGCATTTTCTGTTCAACCTACCACACCTGTTTCTGGAGTGCAACTCCGGTTTCTACTATCCCTGCATCAGTGTCAACTCCTCAAGTCTTTGTGCCCCAATCAGGACCTATGGTCCAGACTTCGGTCCAGATACCTGCAAGACAAGCTGGTCCAAGTACAATTGCCACGAAGCAACCGTACTAGGGACAGTATCAATCCAGTCCTTCTGTACAAAATCCAGTTTATCAGTATCAACCGTACCCTGGCTATACTTATCAATAGCCTCAACAACCCCAGTTTGGTCCGGTTAATCCTGGTTTTCCAGGAGGTTATAACATTCCTAATGCAAATCCAATTCCAGGTTACCTTGGGTATCCTCCTCCTGGAGCTGGTCTCATTACACAAAGTTTTCGTGAACCTAACCGTCAGTTACCATTTATTGCAACTTTGGATTTACCTAATTTGTCGCGCCTTACGAAAGATCCAATTTGCTATCTTCCGTATTGGCCGCCAATGCCTAATAAGTTGCCCAGTGATATCTCGAAGTTTGAGGGTAAGTCAAGAGAAGACCCGTCAAATCATGTAATGACTTATCACCTCAGGTGTGCATCTAATTCCAATATTGATGATTCAATTCGCTTACGTCTTTTCCAACGAACTCTAATTGGTCTTGCTGCCAAATGGTACATTGAGTTACCACGAGGCTCTTTTTATAATTTTAGTCAATTAGCCACTTCTTTCTTAACTCATTTTCAGTTGCCTGTCAGATACGACAATGGCACAAAATTATTAACTTCATTAAAACAATCTACGTCAACATATATTTCCAACTATATTCATGAATGGCGACGTAGAAGGCGTTTAGTGAAAGTTTTCATTCCAGATCAAATTTTAGCAGAATGGTTTGTTAAATCATTATTACCTAAAATCACTGAAGATGTAGCTAAAGCAGGAGTTGTCACTGAAGAGCAAGTCATTGCTCAGACTCAGTATCTTGACCTTGTTTATACGCAGTCAGGTACTTTACACGAAAAAATCTCTGATCTTCCGAAAACTACAGCTCCTTCAGGGTCTCATGCCGCTGATGGTGTGATTGGTTCAATTAGTACTAAGAGCAAGAAGAAATCTTCAAAGAATTCTTCTCCTACAATAACTTTACCTGATTCCCCGAAAGGAGATTCTTCCGCTGAAGTTCCTGCCGACGTCCATGTCGTAGATTCATCTGCGACCAAATCCGGTAGTAAAGAGAAGGGGAAGAACCAAAACAATCAAAATTCAAAAGATAAAACAAATAAAAATGAATCTATTGACGAAAAATGAAAACCTCGCTATCCTTGTTTCACCTGCGACGAGGATCATTTTACTAAAGAATTCCCATATCGAGCAGAGTTTTCAAAATTTATTAAAGGTTCTCAAACGCCTACTGTCTTGAAGGATCTTTCTCCTACTCAAGATAGTAAAGCGATTGCTTCTTCCTCGAATACCTCAGAAGAACCCATCATGATGATGTCTCATGTCAGAATTGCGACGTGATCACAAGATTATGGTAGTAACAATCCTATTGATGATAAAGAAGCAGAATCTTCTAATTCAAACCCATCAACTTCAATTCCTCTTGTTTCTGATCCACTACAGATCGAGAAACCCAACCCAGACTTAGTAACCAAACCGCCTACTAATGGTATATTTTGGAAATCAGCTTTCAATCCACATGCGAGCGCTGCTCAGAACTATAACATTGTTGAGGACTTAGTTGTTGCCCCTTCAGCGATGTCGGTTTTGGAAGTGCTGCAATCATGCCCAACACAGCGTGAATTACTATTGTCTGCTATAGGAGCTGTCGATATTCAGGATTCGAACCTAATAATCTTCGATTTAGAGAATAGTACACCCTGTCTTCCTCATCAAATGACTTTCCAGATTCCAGTGTTAGTCAAAAACAGACCTTCCTTTCGGACTGTGATTGATGAGGTTGCTTCTACGTGTATTATGTCGATCCAGTGTTGGAGATCGCTTGGTTCTTCTACACTCAATCAGTCTCCGACAACTTTAAAGGCTTTTGATGGCCGAGGGTTCCATCCTTTTGGTATTTTGGAGGATTTACCTATAGGGGTTGAAGGCAAAACTATAAATCTAGATGTGGAAGTGGTTGATGCCCCTCTAAATTACAACCTTCTCTTGGGTCGCAGTTGATCTTATGCTATGACTGCTATTGTTTCATCGGTCTTTCGGCTTATCAAGTTTCCTCATAATGGAAAGATCGTTACGATAAACCAACTGAGTTATTTCTCATTCGACCCAGCCTCTACAGATAGTGTTCGGCATGTTGGTAAAACGACTATCCCTTACCAAGATGTTGGAGTAGGTTTGATTAAAGATTCTGGTTTTACTGGGAACTTTTTCTTTCCCTCCTCCTAACATATCACCTTCTATTGCAAATATTCATATGATTTCATCGAACACTATTGCTTTTGATAATCCTCGAATCGTACCTTCCGATTCTGAGGTGGACTCATTTCATGGCGCGATGCCTATGAGTCCCTTTGAAATTGCATATCAGGCTGTACAGTCGTTTTCTGATTCCTGACCAATTCTAAGGATAGTTTATTCCCGTCTCAACCTCGTTATAAAATGAAACTGGATGTTGCGAGGATAGTTTCTTCCTATATCAACCTCGTTAAAAAATGAAACAAGGAGTCATGAGCATAGTTCCTGGTCTTGTGTCAAGCTCGTTAAAAAATGAAACGAAGAGTCATGAGCATAGTTCATGGTCTTGTGTCAAGCTCGTTAAAAAAAGAAACAAGGAGTCTTGAGCATAGTTCCTTGTCTTGTGTCAAGCTCGTTAAAAAATGAAACAAGGAGTCTTGAGCATAGTTCCTTGTCTTGTGTCAAGCTCGTTAAAAAATGAATCAAGGGTTTTAGAGCATAATTCCTTATCTTGTGTCAAGCTTGTTTAAAAAATGAAACAAGGTTTTTGAGGATAGTTCTTTTCTTGTGTCAACCTCATTAAAAAATGAAACAACCCCCTTTCCGAGTCGAATCTTTTCAGGGTCTCGAAAGTAAACCTTCATTCCATCCACCTGGTTGAATGCAATGAAGCTTAGGGGCATGTACCTCGATTTGTGTCGTTATGCTGGGGGCATGCGAACTTATAACAAGCATAGTTTTTCGTTTCAAGCTTGTGTAAACATGACACTGAATCCAAGCAGAGTTCTCTATGGTTCAAGCTTGTGTAAAAATGAACCCATACCCATTTTACATCTTGTGATTGCCGTCTTTATCTGCTAAATTCTGCTAGATGGGCCTTGGTTGTTTTCATTCCATCGCCCCCATCTCTTTGGCTGATCATATGCTTTCACTTGCTTGTTTTCCTTTCCTGAGGGATTGCAGTTATGAGTGGTTTTATTAGCGAGCCTCTTAACCATTACATGTTTTGAGCAGTTCCAACATTGCCGGAACCAATGCCTACCCTTTATACCACTCGTTCCTCTAGGACGAGTCTTCTTTAAGCTCTTTTCTGACTCGTAAAATATGAAAAGATTGCCGAGTTTTTTCCTTTTTAAACTCATTAAAACGGAATTAAAAAGACGGTCCACTTACAGCTCTTTTCTGACCGTATAAACATGAAAGGATTGCCAGACTTTTGTCGTTTCAAGTTCAATATTGGTTATAAAACGACGTGTTTTCAATCGCTTTTTTACTTTTTTTCAGATCGGAGTCACTAATTATGAAAAGTACTCCTTGATCGTAATGGTCAAGTGGTTCTCTCAAGTATTATTTTATACTTTTTCGGGCTTGAGGAACACAAATTTACGAAAAAGGACACCCATGGAGTTTTCTTAAGTTTTTCTTCTGACTCCCTAAAATTGAAAAACACTGAGTTTTTCCTATACTGGACTCTTTAAAATTCAGCAGTAAAGGACCTGTTCAATTTTAAACAGGAAAAGACCACTCCTTCTTAGGGTTCGAATTTTAAACTAAGTTGGACTCATCCGAAGGATGAGCTTATAATCAAGCAAATGTTATCCTCCTCAAGCTTGTCAAAAATAAAGAGGTACTTCCCAGAAATGGTGGGGGAAAAAAGAGAAAATTGAACCTGTTTGTTATACTTTGTGTTTTAGAAAAGCAATTAACCACTCTTGAACACGACAATTTTTGTTCACCTGGGTTGGGAAATCCTTTGCCTAACAGTTAATCAAACCATATTGAAAGTCTTCAGCCGGTTTCTGGGTATTAGCTTTGGGTCATTGTCACAAACCATCTGCAGTGTCGTTATGGTTCAAGAGGTCAGTTCAAATAAACCATTCATTTGCAAAATATCTGTCATCCATTTTGACCATCCCTGAGTTAGTCCTTGCCAAATATATTTCTTCAAAACTTGATCTATGATTTTGTGTTGTGGGCTTGCTTACAACGGATCATTTTATATCGACTTCATCTCATTATCTAGAAAGATGATCTAGAAATCGTCAGTACCTTGGAATCTGCATGTCCTAATGGCAGGTTTCTCGCCTTCGACGACAGGTTGCATCATTGACCTTCGATCAAAGGATTCTGTGACACGTTCGACATCAACTCATTTATTCACATTTCATGGATTGTACTGAGTACTTTGAGAGCCATTGATATTACTGGTGGTTTCTCTCACACTTGTTAACAGTTCACATCATTGACTGGTAATCAAGTGGTTTCTACCATGTTCAACTTCGACACATTCATTCACATGAATAGAATCGTACTAGTTCCAGAAGCAGAAATCAAGACCCTAGATCTAGTTTCTACCATCCAGGCTGCGAGGAATTTTGTTATTCATTATATAGTGGACTATTCATAAACAGATGGTTGCATCCATACTGTGTATACATATGTCTATACTCGTGATGTATTACAAAATCATTCCTGTATCAGAGCAGTTTAGTTAGTTTTCTAGTCAGTTTTGATCTGAGCATGGGAATGCCTACCTCAGCGATGATATATTCACATATATATATTTTGCATTGAATGTTTTTACAGGTTCCGACCAGGGTGTCCATAGGATGATCCTTGAAATGATAAAGTACTTCACTCTACTTAGATGACAAATTCTATCCTCATCTATTACAGACTTCGCACTTTAGGGGGCAATCTGTTGCACAAAAATTGTCACCTTGACATTCTGCAATCTGTGTGAGTCTATCATCACTCATACTTTCCTCCTTTGCAAGTCTTAAGCCTTAGTTCTTCATATCAAGCCTTGAAAATAAGAGAAAGCCCTTAAAAGTCTCTAAAACTCTGGTTCCGCACTTTCTCTTAGCATTACCTGCGGTCCCACACCTAATGGTCATGTCCCCTGCGCACCTGATCGCTCTGTCTCTGTGTTATGGGTGCGGACCCCTGTAAAAGTTAAAAAGGCACAAGTATATTCTTAAAAACTCACTTTGAGTCATTTTTGGAAGCTTCTGGAAGGAATCTTGAAGTGGCAAGTTCGCTCCTTTAAGGTTCATGCATCCCATACCTTAAGGAGCTAACCCCTTGATGTGAGGAGCTTATCCCTTTGAAGGAGGACTCTATC
>APFE030661013.1:56615-71178 GCA_000404065.3 Pinus taeda | reverse complement strand
AGTTTTACTCATTTACCTTTTCACCTGTGTGAAACAACTCATGGATTTGAAACAAAACAACCCACTGGTTTTCTTCATTCACTTCTCCTTCTCCTCCACTGCTGTGCATTCTTTTTCTTTTTACATCACAAAGAAAAATTCACGCTGCTGCGTTTCATACAGTTCAAACATTGCATTACAATTCTTGGTTTTCATTGGCTGCTGCGGAGCCCTGTTTTTCTTCACCCCGTGTGCAAAAAAATTACACAGTCACTTACACTTGCAGAATGGTCAACACACCACAAAAAAAATGGTTTTACATGTTACGTAAAGACTAAACTTACGCGACCCCTTGTGAATGATAAAAAAATATTAAAATTAAAACAACTACTTATGCCCATGCCTATTTTAAATTCGTGCCCATACATGCCGTATGAAGACATAAAGTCTTTTACCTAAGTTTATGACACATTTATTAAAAACATTAAATAAAACGTGCGGTAATAGTAAAAATAAAGTTCGGGCAGGTTGTTGACAATGATTGTCCGTTGACCTGATCGGACGCAATTCGCTCACCAACCTCAGACAAAACAAACGAACTTTAGCGTCTGGGGAGAGGGTGGTTTTGTGTTCGTACACTGGACGCGTGGCAGCTGGTTGGGGTGTTCGGAGGCCCTCTGACAAAAACCCCTTTTTACCACAAGCATTGCGAAATGCCTCCACGTGGTTCGGTGGTTTTGCTGGGTGGTTTTTAGGTGCATTAAATATTTTCCCGCGCGCGGTTGAAATTACAAATTCAACATTCAGTAGATTTGATATGTTTGAATGAGTTGACAGGGTGTTAAAAATTGTTCTCAAAATGTCTTGTTTGTGGATAGTGCAAGCTCTTCACACAAGGAATAATTTTGGCATGATGTGAATTGGTATACAAAGGTGGAATGCGTGCTAATTAAAAAAAATGCACAATGGTAGAACACGTGTTCGTTGGAAGTTGTAAAATGTTTTCCAGTAGGGAATTCTTAGGCAGCTGCATTTTAATGAAATGTTTTCTGCGTGTAGTTCTATAACATGAAACCGACATCCAGAGAATATTCCAAGTGTTCAATAATATTCCATATCATGTGCCCTATATATTATAATATTGCACTAGAGGCAATAGTCGTTGTTTCTTATTATGCCATATAAAATTATTATTATAACAAGAGTATTACAGTAAGATTAAGATTTCCAGAGTTATAGTTAATGTTATACATTCATCCGTAATCTAGATCTAGGCAACTATACTAAGAACAATTATAGAAATATCTATGATTAAATAGATGAAATAAATTGTTTATCAAGGATGTGATATTTCTTAGTCCATTTTTAAGGAAAAATGAATCGTAGAGGGCTGCATGTTTTTAATCGAGCGCCCTAGACCAAACCATCAAGAATTCCGCTCGATATGCATCAGTGGATTGAGATTAATAAGTTTTAGCGCATTGTTGGTTTTGGCACGCCCATGTTAAAATTGAAATTTCTATTCCTTGATCATAAGATAACGCTTGACGATCATCAGGGCGACGACATAACTTACTTCTACCTATTTGTGTGTGTAAATTTCAAGGTAGCTCTCTCCCGACTGCTTGCAAAATACTTGAATTATTGGCATTGACTATCAATACGTGTAGACAAAAGTTGAAAAATGGCCACACGTTATTATTTCCCCACTAGAATATTCAATGTTGTTATGAAATTAGATAAATTTCACCCATGCAAAAATTCTAGGATGTGCATTTTAATAGATAAATAAAAAATTAATATAAATGGGAGTCACTTATCTTGATTACACTAAAATTATGCCGAGGTAAAATGAAATAGCTCATAAAAATTGATTTCTCCCTCATAAAATTTTGTAATGCATTTAAAATTGTCGCTTTTTATCTAAGAGAGACTAGATAATTGCCTAATGCTGTAATGTTCAACGCATTCAGAGACTGGTTCTAAAATTTCACAAATCATATAAGATACTTAGGTTTAGTAAAATTTTGAATCAGTTAAAAATGCGAGTGTAATAATGAAATAACATGTAAATTTAAAACTTTCTTTGGTTCATTGTTCTTAAAAACTATGTTAATGTATATGTCTCTGCCCCAAGTTAACCTGTAGAGCATTTCTCATTCAAACTAATATAATAATACCTCACATTCATTCAAATGAATTTCATGCACTAACCATTTGTGTGCAGGGTATAGTAGTAACTGCATTGGCAATAACAAAATATCAAACATTTGTAGTATGCTAGTTGCCTTCGAAATGATCAGAATATAACATTATATCATCCATTAAAGATCGGATAATATGGCAACTAAAAAGCAATGTAAACATGGGGCACTGTTCAATTCCTCATTAGGGTTCAAGTTTCACCAAGGAAATGCTCTTGCTTATACTCGTTCAGTTTTCATTAAGGATATGGTTGTGCTCGTGCTCATGTTTGTGTTTACTGATATTCTCAATAATGGTTAGGGCTACAAGCAAGTCCATTGGATTGATTTTTTATTTATTTAAGTCACCCGGAATATCCTTGTACTTGCGAAAATTAAAACCGAGAATAAAATAAATTATTCTAAGAGGTAGATAGCAATGGATGAAGTTAATGATATATTCATCATGTTATCACAATTACAACAAGAAAATTGACACCCCTACAAGTGCTATAAAGGGAATTGACTAAATAAAAGGATAATTGTATAAAAGAAGAAATGTTAAACCATAGTAAGGTGTTATGAAATGAAAAAGGTTTTCATGAACAATGTTAAGAATATAAAGAGCATGTATCTCTATTGCATCAAATAGTAGAGTTAGTGGTAAGTGGCATAGTAGGTAACTATTATTGCTTGGGCCGTATATCTATCCCACTCAAGATAGCATCTGCATGGACGATGATGTATAAGCATAAATACTTATATTTTGAACGTATATGGATGAGTGAGACCTCTTTTAAATTGGAACTTGATCATCACTATGTTTAGTATATAACATAGTATGCCTCTAACAGATAACTAGATAAATATTTATGCATTAAATCCTTATGTATAATGATTTCCATATATGAGCAAAGCCAATTCTAGTTTATCTTAGTGGGATGATTTTTTTCATGTAAATCTCGAAATTAGTCATACTTGTGGAGATTGTGGTTGTGGAAGTGAACGTTATATATATATATATATATATATATATATATATATTATATATATATATATTATGTGCATGAGATAGCAACTAGATGTACATAAGGAAAACTTGGGAAAAATTGGTATTATGAATAATGAAGAGAAATTAGAAAGTTTTTGGTTAAAAACTCTAACGCAATTTCTACCAATGGGTCAACATCCCAAACCATGACATATATCGGTTGATGAACCATGTGGAAAACTATATTTGGTAAGAGATTTAAATAGGGATTGGTAAATAAAAACAAGTCTCACCTAATACCTGAAAGGAGGATTATATAACGGAGGAAGTCCATGGTCGTATCCTGGCATAATTGTTGTACATATACCTATGCCTTGTCATGGATAGTTTACATAGTCTAGTTAAATAGTCATTAAGATAAACATGTTGAAGAGGAAAATGTTTAATATCCATGTATATTAATGAGCTATATGAATCTATCATGCAAGAAGATGTGTGTGCAATATTATAGAATTGTAAGAATATTGTATTTTTTCAAGTGGTTGATGATAGGATGGTCTTGGTGTTATGAATCAATATAATAAAGAATCTTGAGTGTAAATCGAGCTATATATGCATGGGTTGTTATGTTCCAACAAAAGATAGGCAAAGTATGCATGAATAACTTATGATTATGTATAAGAGTCAAGTTGGACAAGAAAATTGAAGGTTATATTACAAGACTACATAACTATACAAATTCTGGTTCAAATTAATCCTTTGATTAATGAATCTACTTACAATGTGATTTGTTCTTTGGTTGGAAGAAAGTACGATTAGGGGGAAACTTAACTTTAATAGATTTATAGGACATATGCATCTTTCGATGGATATGCATAATGGAACCTATAAGTATCTTTGAGTACAAACCATAGTAATGGATGAAATAACACAAATGGTATAAACCACTGGGTTAATGAAATGGTATCCAACAATCTATTTAAACATATTGATATCATACAAATTGAAATACATATTTAGTACCAAGCAATATTTGGAAGTTCCTTTGTTGGATTGAATTAATAATATGTCATGGCATAATCCATATAGGAATTCATAAAATGGATAACATAAGGGGGATTTAATGTTAAGAGGGAGAGCTAACATGTAAATACCCGAATATCATAAACACTTACCACTAAAAGGGGTGTAGGATTGAAAGTAGTAAAAACTTTCATGTATAACTACACTAAATTATGCATGACCAACAAGTTGTTTAGGCATACACAGGGCAATAGTAAATCATATGGGATGAATTATGATCGGATAATTATTAGACTTCAAAATTTGTGAGTTAAAAGTCTGCTTTAGATCATTAAGCAGAAGGTGTGATTAAGATGAAAATATGCATGAATACAATACTATGCAACTAATATTGTAACCACATGAAATCTCGAATTGATTTACACTTGACATAAAACTTTCTTAGTTACATAGATGAACCATGATCATTAAAATTCCTTGTAAACTGAACACAATTAAAGATAAAGGAATGTTGGTATGATACTAACATGGTGGAAAAATATGTGGATAAAGTTTATGTCATGTAGGTGATACCATGAGGATGGTATTATGGATTGTACCACAGATGAACTATGTACAACAATACATATGGGACCATATGACTACATATGATACATGGTTGAAAAATCATATGTGTATTGGTGTGCATAACATACCTTGTGTGTAGGTATCCATAGAGTCATTTGATAGATGTCTGGACAGGGCAACAAACCTGGAGATTACCCAGAAGAAGGAAAATATTATTGGTATAAGTCACTATGGTTAATGGCAGTTTGGCATACCTAATATTATGATGAATATATAGTGTTATGTGAACTAATTTTTTATGACCTTATAGGCATATTGATGTGGAAAATATGCTAATTGTTGTGTTTTATGCAGAGAGACTGTAACAAGTAGGTTCTCGACAAGAACACAAAGGCTTGGAAGAATGAAAGAAGAGAACATGCATTATTTAGATACAACAAATGATCAAAAATAGTTTCATTAGTAATAACAAATTATGATATTATCATAGTTAAAATCTTGCATCTATGAATTTTCACAAATAGTTCGAAAACAATGTTACAAGTAGCTATGAAAGGAGAACACTCCTTGACACCGACGTAGTTATGGAAGAGGAGCACTCTTTGTGACCAATGTAAATAGGGAAGAGGAGCACTCTTGGTGACCAATGTGGCTATGGAAGAGGAGCACTCCTTGTGATCGATGTACATCGGGAGAATTGCAGCAGATGGTAGAGCCATGAGAGCTATTGATTCAGAAACCAACTACCTGTAAATGAAGACCTGATGCAGTGATACACCAATGACAGTGTAAAATTTAGGGGGGGAGTATGTAACACCCCTCCCTTATGTGCTAAATTGTTGTAAACCTAAGCTGAGTTAAAGCTAGGTGTGATATCCTCCCTTGTGTGTTAAATGATTGTAAACCTAAGCTGAGGAAAGCTAGGTGTGATACCCTCTTTTGTCGGTTAATTTATTCTAAACCTAAGTTGAGGAAAGCTAGGTTATATGTAACATGAAAAGCAAATGTGTTATTAAATAATTAATAAAATAAATCACTTGGAGGGTGGAGCACCAAGAGAGAGGAGATTCTTTTCAAATCCCATGTGGAATGGGATAGATATGAATCTTTCATGATAAAGCTTCTAGATGTGATTCTAGATATGCTTGGATGGATTAGAGATCCATCATATGGATGGGAGATAAAGATCCATCTGACATAAAAGCTTTGCGGGAGATAAAGGTAAGCTTTTATGAGGAAAAGCATCGTGGGAGATAAACATGAGCTTTTCTAAAAGAGACCTAGGAAAATGGAAAAATCCATAAAAGCAGGACTCCGCTATAGGTAATTAAATCATGAAAGAGGATATTAAATACCCAATACAATGATCAATTGAGGACAATTGATCCTTTGCGAGATCTTCAGCTCGGGAGGAATCAGAGGTGATTCACGGTTGGGTGGTGGTGCTCCTCCCTCCAAGTGAGGTTTAGTTGGTGTCAGATGCATGGAATGTTTGTATGTTGATTCTTACTCTCTCTTTCTTATTATTCAAGTTTTCTTATGACGAGTTCTCTTAGTTATTCTCCATGAGAACATTTGAATGAATTACATGTGCTTGGGTATTAATAGATTTAATGGTGTTTTCCTCTATTCTGATGAGATTTACTAGTATGGTATGTGTTTCATGTTAATCCTTACTTAATAGGATGTTAAATTATACAATTCAATTATATGGATTGTTTAATTACCTCTGTTATAGAAATAATGGATTAATGATGTATGTGACCATCATGTGATCTCATATGCATATCGAAGTTATTAAGATTATATTTAAATTGATAAGAAAGGATAGCATGCCTTAGTGTTTTGAAGATGCTCATACATGCAAGGAATTAATGGTATATCATTTTAATTATGCATGTATGGGTCACTAATATATCCAATGATTCTAACTGGAAAATAGATATCCAGTGAATTTATCTTGAATAACACTAGGATGACTAAGGTAACTAGTATGCCAATAATAATATGATATCTCTTGTGTTGTGTCATAACTCGGTAAACATTTATGCCTACGATAATTGTTAGTATATGGTTTGAGAATGAGGTTTTCTGAACCTTTCCTACATCTAACAGATCATGCTTAGTATTGACTTGACATATAAGATTTATAGATAAATTTAAAAGCCCTCATCCTCCCCCTATGTGGTCGAACTTGATAATGAATATGGAGGTTGTTATATAAATGTTAATACGGATATACTGGTGGGCTAAAGATACCCTTGACCAGGGTACAATCTAAACTATGAATAACAAAAAAAAAAATTCACTTGAATGGGAGCCTATCAGCAAAGTTCCAGGGTAGGCTCAGGATGTACATCACACAAACTCACTAATTGTGGCTAACCATATAGCTTGTCTGAAATTGAGATTCAATTGGTCAAACAAGTATATCAATCCACTGTGATTACTCATTAATACAGACCTCCTACCAAGAAGATAATGTCTCCACATCTTCAATGCATGGATGATCGCTGCCTACTTAAGCTCATGTGTTAGATAATTTTTCTCATGCTCATTCAGTTTCTGTGACGCATATCATACTACCTATCTTTCCTACATCAAGACTCCACTGATTTCTCTCTTGCAAGCATCTGTACACACCACAAACTCTTGTCTGAATCTACAATCTTTAACACTGGAGCATTTGTCAAAAACTACTTCAATTGCTCAAAAGTGTCTGCACATTCCTCTGTCCATTCAAATTTCTTACCTTGCCTTTGTAGTGATGTGATAGGATATGTAATGTGAGACACGTTTGTTGTGAACCCCCTATAATAATCTGCTAGCCCCATTAATGATCTTACCTCATCCACATTTCTATGAGTTTCCCACTCCATCATAGCCCTTATCTTCTCTGGATCCACTACTATGCCTTCCTTGGAAACAACATGTCCCAATTAATATACCTTTGTCTAAAATAAAATTTGTTTTCTAAGCTTGTCATACAAATGATTCTCTCTCAGTGATATCAACACTACTACTAAGTGCTAGACATGCTCTTCCTCTTTTTTAGAATATATCAAGATGTCATCAATGAATACAATAACAAAATTTTCTAGATAAGGATGCAATACACTATTCATCAAGCACATAAACATCACTGGAGTATTGGTCAAACCAAATGGATCTACAACAAACTCATAATTCCCATACCTGGTCCTGAAAGTTGTCTTGTAAATGTCCTCTTCCTTGATGTGTACTTGATGATAACTAGATCTTAAATCGATATTTGACAACACTGTTGCTCCCTTCAACTAACCAAACAAGTCATCAATCCTTGACAACAGATACTTATTCTTTATGGTTACTATTTTCAACTACTTATAATCGACGCATGATATAAGAGTACCATCCTTCTTCTTCACAAACAATACTGGTGCACCCCACGGTGATACACTTGGCCTAAAGTATCCTTTGTAAAGCATTTCATTCAACTACAAATTCAAATCTACTAACTCTGGAGTACTCATCCTGTATGGTACCTTTGATGTTGGTGCTACCCTTGGTACCAACGCGATGGAAAATTCCAACTTATATGGAAAATACAACCTAAAACTGATGCAAGATCAGGTACCTCCTCAATACCTCTGCATCCTCAACATCCTTACCTTTATCACTAGAAATATGAAACATAAATAACACACACCCTTTTCTATGAACACATCTTTCTTGCATAGTTGTCACCATTCTAAGTAATGTTTCCTTCTTCTTACACTGAAAGATCATATGTTCTCCATTGTCATCGAAGCATTTAATGGCCTTGTCATAAAATTGGCATTGGTTCTATGAAGATAAATCCAGTCCATACCCAAAAGCATACTATATTATCCCAACGAAAATACATTCAAATGTGCCGAGGTAGGAAATTCATTCAACTCAAATGCATAAGATCTTACCCAATGATATACTCCCTTCTTTGTACATGTAGCCAACTGCACTAACTAGGATTCTGCATGCAATTCTTTATTCAAGCCACACTTATCCACCAGGTTAGGACCAACATAATTATAATTAGATTCAGGGTTAATAAAAATATAAACAACTAGATCACAAACCTTACCATCCATCTCGATAATAGATGTCTAGTGATCTACTTGCTTGTTATCCAGTGTTGCATAGATCCATGGAATGATCTGCTTCACATCCCCAACTATCTACGATTACTGTGCATAGTACATATGAGGCCTACCACACTAATTTTGCGTAAAATCCCTCTCAAGGTGCTCCTTACCACACATCCAACATTGCAACCATCCTCTACCATCATCCTTATTCTATTGCCCTCCATGTTGTGACCCATTAAAATTCCTGTAAGGTGCAACATTTTCTTTCTCAATTGCATCATGAGGCCTTGTTCTGTTCAAATTCCCTTTACCTTTACCTTTGTCTTTCCCTTTCCAATCTTATTGATATTTTGTCTTGTGGTTTGATTGCTTATAACAATGCTTCAATTTCCCAGTGACTTCTTCCACTGACTGAGGCTCATCATACTCAATTCGATCTCTAAATGGTAATGAAAATCCGCTGAAAAATCTCTTGACTTTGGTATTATCATCCTTAAGATATGGTACATACCTCAATAACTCCAGGAAATTAGTTGTATAGTCATCATTTGTCATTGATCCCATATTTAGTTCATAGAATTCCTTGGCTTTGTTGTCATAGTACCTCTTTGACAAGTACTTCTTCCTTAAAAGTCTCTTGAATTGATGCCAACTCAACTCTTCTATCCTGATGTCTCTAACCCGCTTCACATATTCCCACCATATATCTGCTTTCCCTTTGAGGTTGAGGATAGCTAGTTTTGCCTTCATATTCACTATGTAATCATGCAACTCAAAATAATTTCTTCATCCCAAGTAGCCAGGCTTCAAAATCCTTTGGCTTCATCAAATTCCCATCAAAGGTAGGCAGTTTCGCTTTCTTGAACTCATCTGGAAATTATCCCCTGTCACTCCTCCTATAAGGATGATAATGATGATGATCATAGTGCCTATCAAAACTAGAACTAGAATAGAGCATGTGTCCATCACCTCACCTATTCATAGTATCCAATAGCCTGCCATCTTGAATCGTGTCATGCCTATCCAACCTGTGCCCACCATGAGACGTACTGCCATATGCCCCATTAGTTCTATCCTCCTACCCATGGCTAATCCTAAGCAATCCCTATCTCTACAATTCTGACAAAATCTGAATAATCACTGGATTAACTTCTGCTTGTTTCTCTTGTTCCTTCATTATTATGTCATTATCGGCTTTGCAACTTCTTTTTTCTGCCTTCAAACTTCTCAATGTGTCTAATGTATTAGAAGATTTCTCACCACCACGCTGCTCATCTGATTTGAAGGGAGAGTCTCACGAACTTTAGTATAACATGTTTCTATTCATCTTTGATATTCTTCCTACAAGAATACCATGTTAGCTAAACTAAAACATAACATAATAAACATACCTTAGTATGGTTCAGGGGAGGATATCTTGTTTGTAAGATCAACCAGATTAGAACAATACATGTATAATCATAATCATATCAATACCTAAACATCATTTCAACCATTAGCCAGTTACCATGCATGAATATACCAACCACATACCATGATCTCATTCACGACAGCTATAACCATGTCAATGTATGCATAACAACATATAAGCATTGACATGAATAACCAATGCATGACCGACATACACTCACGACAAACACATCCAACAACAACACCATCAATTATCATGTGGAGACACAACTGAAATCATTACCAACACCATGCATACACAATAAGCACATAGGCCACAAGCATGAAGAATTCATATGCAACTGATATGTATGCATGTCCAACGCACACTACCCATCTAGTCCAAGGGGTGCACCATGCTCTGATACGACTCTATAACACCCTCCTCCCACATTTAACCAAGTTAACTGGTTTGCTGGGGTAAACATGTGACGCGAGGCTACCATGATGTGATTCAACTCCCCATGTACAATTAAGGAAGTGGAACCAACAAAACAAAACCATTCTGACCTTCCACACATGCTACAAAGCATTTAGGATACAACCAACCTTTCCAAGTGACCAACCCTTGAGGCAGATTGACGTTTCATTGATATGGACCCTCAACTACTCCCATGACAAGCCATGCATGTGATCGAGGCCTTCCAGTTGTTCTCACAACAAGGCATGCCAATGACTGTGGCATTTTTCTGCCAGTTTTGAGTTAGTGACCCCAAATTTTGTGCCACTTTTCCAAGGCAAAGACTCAGGTAAATTCCCACAGCTTCATGAAACTTTCAGAAATGGTAAATAACAATGGAATAAGGATACTAATGAAATCATATGTACAAGTACTTGATTTTACCCCTACTAACCATGACATGAATTTCGTCAAACATATCACAAATATGTAATCTACAGGTCATAACAACATATCTGAGCATAGGGGACTCATATTTATATTAGATTCATAAAGAAGCATTGTTGCTCTATCACAATAGCTACATTATCATCTATTAGGTCATATATTCATTGTACATTCATTTGCAAGTCAAAACATGATGAGAGCCATACATCAAGTCTATCGTAGAACATACTCATAACCAACATAAATAACTGATGTAAGTGGATATTGGTGGCCACCTGCCTATTCCACTTGGTCCCCCAACACTGTCTCTTTCAGTTTTTTGGTTTCCTTAATTGTGGCACACTTTACTATTTTTGGCAGTTTTTCAAGTCCTGAACTTCGGCACTGTTTTGAGGCCCTAAACAATATTTCTAGGGAAAAAAGAGAGACGAAAAACGTCCCAAATTGGCCAAGCCATTTGTTTTCGGTCTTCTCTTCAAGATCTTTGAAACAAGGTATTATGATAGCCAAACAAAGATCATATGCCAAAGTTACGACCCCAGGAAGTTGATGTACCAATTTACCCAAAAGGGGCCCACAGTTTTGGTGCTTCATCTCCTAGGGTTAGGTTTTTTGGATGTTTAGTGTTTTCCATTATTGCTCAATAATAAATAGGCCTTTGGGCCTCATTATAAGATATTTCATATGCATGTGGCTGCCACATCCCTTTTCATAGATAAGCTACCATGGCCCGAGCTATCTTATTTCCATTTTGTTTGCAAGCATAGTTCAGTATTTTTCTATTAATGAAATGAAGTGTTTTTCTGCTGCATCTATGTATTTATGATTATATCTGTAAATTTTTGCATTCTTGTTTAATTTTGGATTAGTGGTATCAAAGTGGTCTACTCTTTCTTTGTTGTTTTTTGCATGTCCCTAACGAGGTCAGGGTATAAAGAGTTAGGTATTTCTCTGGTTGAATTGTTGCAAGATTAGCCTCGCAAAACCCGATGACCTACAATGGCGGAAGAAAATAAAGACTAGGGGTAGGATATCCTTTCAAAATGTTGCCTGAAGAAGCCCTTGAGCAACAGAGGGACGCGATGATGGATAACTTTGCCCAGATCCTTCGATGGCTACCCACAGGCGATGCATCTTCATCCAACAACCACTCTAGAGGTGCCACTCCTTTCAATGTATAAGTTAACTTCGATATTCCCATATTTGAAGGCCTGATAGATGTAGATGCCATAGATAAATGGTTAAATATGTTAGAAGGATATTTTTTAGTTCATGACTTTTCCAATTGGGAAAATATTACTTTTTCACTTCTCAAAGTTGCCCCACATGTCAAGGACTAGTGGGAAACATACTGTGAACAAAAGGATGATAATAAACCCTCATTGTTTTTAGATACACCCACTTGGGATTCTTACCGAGATGCCATCAAGGAACAATATTACCCTATCGAGAGCTATGAAGATAAATGCATAAAGTGGACCATACTATGGCAGGGAAGGGACCAAGATGTGTCAGAGTTCACAAATATTTTCCATACCCTTTGTACAAAGTTGGGTATCAAGGATACAAAGCAGCATTTGGTGCCGAAGTACCGTAGATGTCTACACAAGTACATCCAAGACAAGGTTGAGTTCTTGGACATTTCCTTGTTCAGCACAACGTATATGTATGCTATCAAGATTGAGCGAAAGTTTAAACATATTAATTGGGAATTTGGATATGCGAATCCAAAGCAAGGAAAAGGCACCCCCAAACCATAGAACAAAGGGCTAAGCCAAGGCGGGCCTATCGAGGACAACCCATTGAAGCTGTAAGCAAAGAACAACACGACAAAGACAAAGAAGGATAGGAAAATGTCTTCAAGCTTAACATTCCATCATTCCTTGGTTTGCACCCAGTGTTCAATGTAGACTGCCTTTGGCCATACTTTCCACCATTGCTAGACACATCCAATGTTGCAGAACAACTCACACCAACAGAGCTAAACCCAAACTGCATGGAATAGGCCACCATCAATCAGATCATGGACACATAGATCAAGAACACTCGCCAGCAGCAGATCCAACTATATCGGGTTGTTAAAGCTGGCCAACTCCTTCACCAAGGCAAGTGGCTCACCAGGGACCAAGTTCAACAGAATTTTTGGCATCTCATGGAGGCACTCAACGCAATGGGCAGGGAAAATTTTAAGAACCCCCCTAAATTTACATGTATAATAAATGGGCGAATCTCCATGGTATATAGGAAAAATGGAAGGCGATTTTATCAATAATATGATATGTATATATAATTTTTTGGCGAATCTCTCACCAGGCATGGCGAATATTTTACTCAATTATAAAATCTTGTGTTTATTGAATACACAAATGAAATCATTGCATTTCTTTAAAATATCTTTTGAAATCAAAATTACCGAAATTACATATCAATAACCTAGTGGGTGTAAGATAAAATTCACCCGTGCCATTCACAGAAAGCATGAGAAAAAACCTAATACTATATATAAAACCAAGAAAAATTCAAATTCATCACTTCTAGGGACCTCATAACCACCCTGCCAATACACAAGTATGTTCCTGTTTGCAATTAGAAAAATTACCCAAATTACAATCTGTTTACTCCACTTCTAGGGACCTCGTAACCACCCTGCCAATACACAAGTATGTTCCCGTTTGCATTAGAAAAATTGCCCAAATTACAATCTGTTTACTCCAGCATATGTTGGAAAGTTATAGAAGGATGACTAGTGCAATCAATCCATTCCTTTTAGCCCTGGATTTGTTTCAGTTTAAAAATAGAAGTATACAAATATACTTGTCCAATGTATATGCTTTAACCATTCACCTTAAGATGTTTTTACAATATAATTCCCTAAGTCTATTTAATATCTTCATTATCGTAAAAACCAACCTATATCCATCTTAACTCCACATCTACCACTCTTAGGGGGATGAAATCTATTTATCCCTCTGAGCACTTGGTAGACCCAGAATTAAGATGGATCTAAGATAGAATTTCCCCTTTAATAGTCTATGCTCACATGAGTACCATGGGTCAATACCATGGGTTATCATAAACCTGGAGCTTAAAAATTTCTATTAGTAATTTATAAAAATTAATAAAATTAATAAAATTAATAATTGATTCTTATTTTATTTTTTATTTTAACGAAGTTAAAATGTTTAACATACATTAAATTACAACATCAATTTTTACTTTTGATCTAGCAAGTCCCAAGAGGGATAAAATATTTTTTCACTCTATGCTAGTTTGCATATAAATATATTTTATACCTCTCAGAGCTTATTAGATCCAGAGTAAAGATGGATCTATGCTAGTCTAATTCCCCCATTTAAATAGGCTACATTCCACGTGAATACCATGGGTCAATACCATGTGCCATTTTTATTTTTATTAA
>APFE030661013.1:45264-56028 GCA_000404065.3 Pinus taeda | reverse complement strand
TATTTATATTTTTATTAATTATGCTTTATTTATTTACCATACCTCTCATTTATTTATATTTTTATTAATTTACCATACCTCTTTTTTAAATATGGTATTTGGGTCTTTGGCCCATAGGATTCACTTAATAAAACCTATTCTTGAAAATGGGCGAATGGATTCACTTAAATAAAACCTATTCTTGAAAATGGGCGAATGGAAGTTTGTAATTCCTAATTTCAAGGGCTAAATTTATCTTTTTTACCCTCTCCCTTAAAATAAGGTGGGCTATTTGAGGTGATTTGTAAAAATGTACTAGATACAAAATATTCGCCCACTAAAAATTTAAAACCCCTTAATTTTGCCAAAGGGCGAACATTCGCCCCTAAAATCACCGCTAGCAATGGGGACCATTGCTTCCTAAGGGGGGAGGAATGATCCAGGTTGATATTGGTGGCCACCCACCTATTCCACTTGGACCCCCAATGCTATCTCTTTTAGTTTCTTGGTTTCCTTAATTGTAGCACAATTTACTATTTTTGGCAGTTTTTGGGTCTTGAACTTCCAGAGCCGTTTTGAAGCCCTAATCGACGTTTTTAGGGGAAAGAGAGAGACTAGAAACTTCCCAAACTAGCTAGCCAGTTTGTTTTCAACCTTCTCTTCAATATATTTGAAACGAGGTATTATGATAGCCAAGCAGAGAACGTATGCCAAAGTTACGACCCCAGGAAGTTGATGTACCAATTTACCCAAATGGGGCCCACAGTTTTTGCACTTCATCTCCTAGGGTTAGCTTTTTGGATGTTTGGGGTTTTTCATTGTTTCTCAATAATAAATAGGCCTTTGAGCCTCATTGTAAGATAGTTCAGAAGCATGTAGCCACCATATCTCTTCTCAGAGATAATCTACCATGGCCCGAGCTATCTTATTTCCATTTTGTTTGTAAGCATAGTTCAATATTTTTCTATTAATGAAATGAAGTGTTTTTCTACTGCATCTTTGTATTTATGATTATATCTGTAAGTTGTTGCATTCCTCTTTAAGTTTGGATCAATAACAAGGATATAATAGCCATAAGAATCACATATGAACCAATATATTTATACATGTAATACCAAGGAAAAAAATCTCTTAGTAATGAATGCATAAGCCAACTAGGTATGGGACTTCCACGAACCATTCGACCATAGATTGGGTGAACCAAACATTTCTTTCGGCCAATCACCCCCATGCGATATTCCGAGCATGAATGTGGGACTCATAACCAAAAATCAACCCAGGGATTCTCGAGGCTAAACCACCTCCCCCTCATCAATAGAACCAAGCTTTACCACAATCCCCATCAGATCACTAGGCCCTAAAAAAGCATGGATGCCACCTGATTTCTCCACCTACATAGTGAATAATTTTCCTATCTCCTAGTCTCTAGGCTTTACTGTACATCCCACCATACAATTGTTGAGGATCCCCTGGCCTAATCGAGACTCCACCCTCCACGCTTTACCGTATATCCTTCCATTCACCATCCAAGGATTCCTAGGCCTAATCGTGGGCACCAACCTCTATGATTTACCATATATCCTGCCATTCACTAGTCGAGGATTCTTAGACCCATCGAGGTAACACAAAATCTTATTTTTCCGCAACCCGCAGTTCGGTTTAAGGGTTACTAGGCCAAGGCTTTAGTGTAATACACAGTCCAATTCAAGGATCACTAGGCCATGCGTTTTTTCTTTCAGAGACCACCTCACTCATTTTCGAATCCATCTCAACCAAAACATGAGAACCCCATCACACCATGACTATCAGAATATTTAAAGGCAAGGCTAAAGAACACTTTCACACTTGGAAAACCCCATGCCCATGACAACAAGAGAACCTAAAGCACACATGCATAACCATGCATTCCAAAAATAGCAAGGAAATCACACATGTGAACTGATACCTGCAAGCAATCCCGTTGTAGCTGCTTGATCTTGCTCTTCCTTTCTTGACCTTTGCTTCCTTTGATCCAATGTTGAAGTGCCCGAAGAAAAATCCAAGTGTCCAATAGTGCGTGAGAGAGACAATAGAGAGATATCCAAAATAGAACTGAAAAAAGGCACCAACTAATCCTCATAAGTTTTTTTTTATTAATGAGGTTTCTATTTTCTTCAATTTTCCATTGCTTTCCTTCATTTTCCTCCTCACATGCAACTTGTGACTTGTCACCTTCCTTTTCTCCTAATTTCCTTCATTTTCATAAATACAATGTCAATTAATTCCTCATGCCTTTCCAAAGCCTTTGACATTTCCTTTTCCAATTTATTTAACTAAAATAAACCACATGAACACCCACAACAGGGTGTTTTTCCCAAAACTCTGCTTGGAATAAGTGTCCCATAGTCATGGTTATTATTTTTCCTTTATTAACTTTTATTTACATGGAATTTTCACTAGGATTGTTACACTGTAGATGCTTGATCCTTCTCTCCCTTGCTTGATATTTGCTTCCCTTTGCCTTCTTTTTCCTTCCTTTGCTTTCCTTTATCCAATGCTAGAGTTCTCCAATAATTCTCTACGTGTCCAAGAGTGAGAGAGAGAGAGTAGAGAGAGATCCCAAAACTACACTAACAAAAGGTATCAACTGATCCTCAACATCCTTTTTATTAATGAGGCCTCTATTTTCTTCAATTTCCATTATTTTCATTCATTTTCCTCCTCACATGCAACATGTGACCTTTCACCTTCATTTTCTCCTAATTTCCATTATTTTCATAAATAAAATGCCAATTAATGCCACTTTTCCTTTCCAAATCCTTTTCCATTGCCTTTGAAAATTTCCTTATCCATAAAAACCAAATGAACACCCACACTAGGATTTTTTTCCCAACACTCAGCTTGAATACATGTCCCATGACCTTGGCTATTATTTTGCCTTCATTATCTTTATATACATGGAATTTTGACTAGGGCAGTTACAAAAAATTAACAATCACACATGCATAACTAAACTCCAAGCTAGCCCCAAGGGATAGCTCAGTTGGTCAAGTTCTCATTTCTAAGTACCTTTCCAATTTGGAGGTCACGAGGTCAAATATCCTCAACACCCTTGGGGTTAGGCCCGACCAGATAAGTTGATGGATAGATCCCCTCAAGTCAATCTTCACGGATTATTACCTCTAGATGTAGTAGTCACTTAATGACCATGAACCATAGTTGTAAAAAAATGAACTTCGAGCCCTCTAACTCGAATTTACTAAGATGACTAAGTATAAAAGGCCATGTCACACAAATTGACTGCCTCCAAGTTGTCCTGCTGATGTGGAAATTTGATTTAATCAATTTGACTTAAGCACAAGTCAAAATTGAGCATATTTCTTGCTACAATTTCAACACTCCCTCTTAGCAAGAAAAGGGCTCTCCACAAACCCAATCCGGCTCCTGTAGGAATGTATTGTAACAAGACTCCCTCTCACTACTGTTGTTGCTACTGCAATAATTGTAACTGATAATAATCCAAAATACTTAATCAATTATCTCTCTAAGCTACAACTGTCTCCTGAGCATCTGACTGCTACTAGTCTCTGTAGTGTCTACTGGGAAAACTACACTGTTGTTGATTCCGCACTATGCCTCTTACATTGCTATCAATATTTCTATGTGCTCCTCAACATATGATTGCAACTATTTTGTAATTTTCGCTCAAGAACTGATTGCATCTATTGACATTGATCCTTCTACTAATGACAATGTGGGCCCCTGTAGCAAGGGTAATGATCAATGCGAAGAGTATATTGCAAATCCTACTACTCTCCTATGGACCATGCCCAAATATTTGTAACTTTGGGACTAGGGCTCTATATCACCACACCTCACTCATAGAGGTATAGCTACATTCATGGTGAAATATTATCTACTCATACCATTTTTTCTATTGCTCTATTTCTCCTTCCACACTACTAGTGCAACTACTGCAAAAATGAGTATGACCTCCCCAAATCCTGAAGTACTAGCTTCCATAGAGTTTGTCCCTTTGAAACTAGAATCCCTATGAGTCTCAATATCCCTTTGGGAAATATCTCTACTCCTCAATCTGCCAATATCAATGATCACAACTCCTTTTTGTGTCATTAACCATTGGCTCACTAATTTTCCCACTAGCAACCTTCTAGCTCCATTAAGAAGTCTACACATAGGGTCTTCTGGATTTGCCTTGAACTAGGGCTCCATCAATTGTGTCTCCTAACAACTCATTAGTTCTTCAATGATCACTGTACATGAGGAATTCAATGACTACCCACTTGTCAAGATTTCAGTTGCTCCAGAATGCTACTCCTTGGAAACTTGTGATGATCCTAAATATGTTCCAAGCTCAAAAATTCAAACTTCCCTCTAATGCATACTCCAATTTTAGCCCGTTGAAATACATTCTCCCGAATATCAAGAAAATCTACTACACTGAAGCTAAAAATTCGAAATTCCTGGGGACAAATTCAAAATATCGGTTCTAATGTGATTTTAGGGCTCTGATACATGTAGAAATTTAATAGAAATTGCAACTGCTCAAGATTTCAACCTGAAAAATTAGAGACACAATTCTACTCTACCAATTTGCATAATGTAAATCACAATTTAGAATAATAGGCATAGACATGCAATAAGAAAAACCACAAATACACAGTTATTTCTAGGGGAACACAATTGGGAAAAACCCCTCAAGCCTCTTTGCATTAATCAATTGAATAGAGAAACTATTATAGTTGCTAGCTTTAGCTTTGAGCTCAACCTGCAAAAGAATAATTGTTATCTATGCTCAATGAAAAACTATAGCCAAAACTTAGCCAATTATTTGCTCATGAAGCATCATATTTCCTTGCACAATTCCTAAGAAAACTGGCCCCTAAAATATAGGAATTTCCTCCAAATTGATTGTGCAATTCCCAAGGATTGATCACTATATAGATGCAACACCTGTACACTCAAAACTAGTATACAACTCTTGTTACACTACCTTGTCATCTCCACTTCAGCTGAGGAATTCAAATTCCTTGCATGCACTAGTTATTTTGGGTTGATTGATTAGTTAAATGGCATATCTCTGAGTTAGATTGTTGCCCCACTGCACAACTCACCTTCAACTAACTCTATCAATAGTTAGAGGATAGTTAGTTGAATACAACTAAAAATAACTAAATTGGATTATTAAAATTTAGCAATCACATATGCATAACTAAACTCCAAGTCCTCTAACTCAAATTTACTGAGCTAACTAAGTAGAAAAGGCCATGTTACACAAGTTAAATGCCTCTAAGTTGTCTTGTTGATGTGGAAATTTGATTTACTCAATTTGACTAAGGCACAAGTCAAAATAGAGCCTTTTTCTTGCTACAATTTTAACACATTTCTCAACAATACTAGGACTGATTTAATTAAAATTTGAACTGGGTCGATAAAAATTGAGATGTTTTGGTCACAAATCATATCTTCCATCTCTATAATCACTGCATGTTGATCAAATTGATGATTATACATTGTTGTGTAAATTTTTTGTTTACTTTGAGCCACATCCTTGATTGTCTCCGCTTCTTGTGCATTTTATATTATTGGGCTACAATGCTTGTGATGTGGGAAATATTTCCTTAAGTGATTCCCTCCACAAGTCCAACACTTATATGGACCATTCTCATAACTCTTGGCTTCTTTTTGAGTAGACCAACCTCTGTTGGAAACTTTCAATCTCTGTTGATTTTCTTGGAGTGTGTGTGTTTGTGTGTGTGTGTGTGTGTGTGTGTGTGTGTGTGTGGCCACGGGTTCCTTTTGGCCACGACACCACCCATGTGGTAGGTTCCTTCCCTCGCTAATGACCCATTCATACAAAATATTCATGATTTAACTCCTCTATGTAAAATAATGTGTAATACAAAATGTGTGTGGGAAATAACATTCAAGGCCATCTCACCTCGGAAATAACATTTGAGAGATAACTCATGTAGCCCCTCTATGTTCTTTCAAGGGATGACCCTTCCAAGATTTCATGGAATGCTAGTAGTCCCTCTTCCACCATGTCCTTGCTTCATTAGCTACATCAGTGCATGTTCATTCCCACTCTTGACATGACATCCCAAAGATTAAATATTGGGATTTACTTGTGAAGTCCCTCATTATTTCCTTTCGTGGAAAAGGAATCAAGGTGACATCATCACCCTTTTTCTGCTAGGGTGAAGTCCCCCTCCACATGGATCCACCCAATGCACTCCATGTGCTACTCATATCTAGGCCACATGGGCACCAAAACCCTCAAAACAAGCTAACACGTGTTTTGTTATCCAAACACCACATGGACCCAAAACCATGTTTCCCACCATGCTAGGTGTGGGTCCTAATAAGTCTTATGAGGATTGGAAAAATCAAATTTTCAAGCTCTATTTTTTTGTGTTTTCCTCCGCAATGAGACACAAACCACTTACCAGTCAACCCCACTTGCTGAGTCATCTCAGAAATAAAATATCAGTGATTACTCTTTGGGTTCCCCTCGAAATATTTGGGGTACCAAACCTCTGAGGTTATTCAATCGCCACAAGCTCCCACTCATCGATGATCCAAATTTCTCTTACCTAAGAATTGTTTTGATGTGCTCGGTCACATGGCTTATGGGGCTATGGACTTCTAAGCTCCTCTAGGTCCTAAACTCCAGCCCGTGACACTTATAATATGAATGGTTTGAGAACCATTCCCCACCTATAATATTAGTCACAGTGTTTCTATGTGCATAGGTCTATTGAGACTTAGCACCCAACACTTAAATCATTGAAGCTCAACCTTGCTTGATCATTATACACCATAGCTTGAATCTGATGGTTTTTTTGCAAGGGACTTAGACCAACTCTTGATTACAATGGTTCTAATAAGAGATTAGGCTTGAATCCAAAACTCACCCTCGTGTGCTTAAAATTTTATAAGGCCCTCAGCCTATGGCCTACAAAACCACATATGCATTATATATATGTAGATATATGAGAGATTTATCCCACCTAAGCTTAGATATACTTCAACCTGGTTGAGTTTTACATATTTGCATGGTTGGTATTAGCATATTTATCAACACAATAGCTAGAGATTTCAAACATTTCAATGCAAACACTTAGTCATAAGAAACAATTACCCGTATTTCCTAACTCTTAAAACTTAGGCTAATTTCAAGCCTAGAAATACACAAGAATCAAACTATTCCCTTAAAATATTTACATAGGATAGTTACATTCCTTGTTGATGCAATACAAAACACTCCTCAGTATTAACATGTCATTGATTCAACAAAATAATTATAAATATGATAATTTCATACACAAATACATAAGAGTATACTTATCTTATAAAGTATCTAGTAATTGAGAGTGGGGCGCTAACTCTCCACCCAACCATAAATAAGGTACAACCACAGTTACTTGCAGTTGTCACCACCGAGCCAAATTCCAGTGCTTGAGGTGGAGTTCTTTTTGAGAGGAAACTAAACCAATATGAATAAATAAAATAGGATGTAACAAGGCCTCTTTGCCTTTATCCACCAGCTACATGAGCTTCCACTCAGTATTTACAAGGTTTTCAGACATAACTAACATCCATGCTAGGATATCACGATACAAAGAGTGTCAACTCACCTTTAGGATAAGAGAATGAACATTAGAGGAAGGTTCATCAATGGATAAGATACTGAGAGATCACCCCTCCCAAGGTAACTCTTGGTGGTTCAGCAACCCTCGTAAGCACCTCAGTGCCTCTTCCCAATCTAGTAGGTTCATCAATCCACAAGCTTCTAGCTGGTTCTTCAGCCTTACTGGAAATCCACTATTCTCTATAATGATTTCACCTAGCAAACCTCTCTTTGAGGATTCCTTCGCTGGTTCTCTTTCTCTAGAGTGTTATCCTCATGAACTTGATCACTATTCTCTATCTATTTACCTCTACCCTTAGAGGAATTTGCTTCCATTGGTTACCTTTATTCTCTTTCATTACATGTTCCTAAGAGAAATGTGTTCTCCTCAGTGCATCCAAGTGTGTTATATGTACTATGTATGCATAGAATTCACCCCCCCAAATTTTTGTAGTTTTCCCTTTGGGCCCTGAAAATACCAACTATTTTTCCTTTTCGAAGGCTCGACATATTCAACTACTAGACATCACAACCCATTCTGTTCTTTTAATTTTATTCCTATTTTCTTATTGTTGGAGCTAGAGACACATGGGCATGTACTTCTTCTTTTCATTTAATTAATTTTATAGTCAACCTATTAAACCACTCAACCATCTAGGACTAATACTTAAAACAACCCAGTCCTCAAGGAATCTAGAATTCATGTCCCTTTCTCTTAGCCTTTTAAATAATTAAAATTATTTACTTTAATGGAATATTAACTAGGGGGTGTCACATGAATCAACCAGGACTGTGTAGCAATTGCTTCCTTTACATTCTTTCGAACAATGATCCAAAGAGAGTTATGAGGGAGGGAGTGGTTCTTGAATATGTGATGATTTCTCTCTTCCAAAATACCCAAAGGATAAGGCCTAGATGTAGTTCTAGATAGGATTATTGAAATTTTAAGCGCTTCAACTATTAATGGTGTGAGGGATATTTTATGGATCATGGTTTTATTTAACTAATTCTAGCTTCTATATTGCTCCATATAGGATTGAAATAGGGGAAACTATTGAAGAGGTGCTACAAATTTTTAGCTTCTTGAAGGAATAGAGAACAACAGGAGGGACACATATGCTTGCATTTCTGAATTTGTTTCCTAGGTTAAGGTTTTCCCTTGAACTAGGATTCAGATGAAAATGGAAAATTTTGGCCTTAAGTTTCTCTACCAAGTGCAACTCTAGATGGAATATTTTGGAAATTCTTTGAAACCTACTTCCAGGCTATATGCCTCATAGGTGGAAAAGGAACTTCTTGGTCTATAACCTCATCACAATTTATCAACTAACTTGGATATCACAATGATTCGTTGCTGAAGCTTTCAACAAAAGTTATACGAAGTCTCCTCCCTAGGCTTGGGGTTCCATTCCATCAAAATTAACCATTTTATCCATTTTTTATTCTATTTATAGGCATCCAATATTATTTGAATTTGTGAAGGCCTTGGGAGGTCATGTGGAGGCATATATCCCTTAAGTGTTGGGTGTGGAGCCTGATTATCTTCTTTATTCAGAGGTATCACCACATTGGACCCAGTTCGTAATGTGGTGGCAATGCCACCCATAATATTTGCACTGCAAGGGGGTCCAGGGGAGGTGATTGTGATCTTTGGGAACCCCCCCTGGCGAGGGATCGGGAGCAGCACTCCCGAAGCTAAAAATAGATGTAAATTTTCCTTGTAAAATGTTTTAATTTCATAGTCAATCTAGGTTGTTCATTAGGCAAAGATCTGACAGTAGAAGTTGTTGACACCTAATCTTCTGGAATGTGAACAGTCATCAAGAAGATGAACTAATCAGTCACATTCATGTGTATATAACAATAGCTATCTAATGAAATAATCGTATCAATTTTTCTGGAGTTACTCTTGGCCTGACATGGTATCAGAGCACAGGTCCCAATTTCTTTTTCTGGCATGCCTTGTAACTCCTCTATCCTCTGTCCACTGCCTTCTGCCTGACATGCGTTAAACTATCATGGTATGTGCAGCAGAAGCATGGTGAACTTTCGATGAGGCTGCGTATTGAACGCTGGCTTCTGAAATGTGGCTTCTTCATCTCCCTCCGCATATGGTATCTGCATTTTCATTTTTTTGGTGAATGATATGGTATCTGACTGTAGTCTAACATATTGTCTCCATCTGCATTGTAACCTTGAATCAAGCATTTTTTAGCTCTGTAAGCGCACAATCCATTCCATAAGCGCACAATGTATTCACTGAATCTGTATATTGTGGAGGTAAATCCACATCCACGCAAGAGTCTACTTCAACGGAACGCATTCTCGCAAATTCTACTGCTTTCAAACTTTGCATCGAACCACTGAAAGCTGGTGTTCATTCAGGTATCAGAGCTCCTGACAGTTATCATACCCTCTTTTATATGAAATAAGTGAATGCTTTTCAGTACTCGTTTCACGACAATTTTTCTGCAGTGTCGTGATAAAAAAAAATTAATGTGGTCCGCACTTTCTAATGCAGTTTTTGGAGACTTATTTATAATTGTATGTATGCTGCTGCAAAATGTTTTCGTAAAGGAATCAGGCTATTGCAAACACCACCCCCACGTGCAGGGAATATGTTTCAGCATTCAGAAAGTATCCTTGTATGAAACACCTCTGAAACTTGACTAAAACATTCCTGTGGCATTTCAGATTTTTGAAACATTGTGTCAGCTCTTTCGGTCATTTCATTGCGTTTGCATTCGATTTATGCTTTAAGAGTTTAAGTGTTTGCGCAGCGGAAGAGTAAAGGGAAGTGTGTTGAAGCTTCATAGTAAAGGGCAACGTTTAACACAAAGCGCTCAACTATTTATGTATATGATGTGATACATATTAAAGCGTTTAAACAAAGCGTTCAATTGTTTATGCAATGATATATATGTGGTGATATATGTTATCAGCATTCATCTCAGAATCATTTTTTTAGCAGCAAAAGTTTTTCTTTCCCTCCACAAAAGCACATTCTTTTTGCCATTAGAAGTATTATTCTATTAGCAGAAGTTAGTTTTTTTCACAGAATGCATTCAATCATATCCATGGTGGGAATAGTTCTCACTGGCAAGGAGAACTATCCTGATTGGTCCCGGATGATACAACACACCCTCATCTTC